>CP139507.1:112213357-112496257 GCA_021014915.2 Artemisia tridentata subsp. tridentata
TTATGAATTTTGTTTTTGATTTGTGTTTATGTTTAATGGGGAAAGATAAAATGACTAAATTGCCCTCGCCTAAAAAAGATAACCGCCACGTGTCCAACTTAACGACATAATGTTTGCACCGTTCGTCCTCGTGGATGTAATGTGTTTGACTTTTACTAACGGAGGGATGTATATGTTAGAAAAAAAAGATTTGGATGTATGGTGCGAAATTGGGCAAACCACAGGGATGTATTTTGCAGTTTACTCTTAAATAAAACATACACAATATAACTAAAATAAACTTCATTACATTAAAATAATATTCCATATAATTTGATAACAAAATTTCAGCACATGTAAACTTTATAAATAAAATTCCAGCCCAATCTTAAATGAAGAAAAAATCAGCCCAGTTGACTTTTACCCTAATTTATCTCACTTTGTAAAGTTTGTAATGCCCCATCCCTAGCCCAGTTGACTTTTACCCTAATTTATCTCACTTTGTATGCCCCATCCCTAATTCCTCTCACAAAACAAACGCAGCCTCCCAAAAAAATCTTCATTTACTTCCTCCCAAAAATCTCACCCAGTAAATGAAAACACTTCTACCACCATAAGCCTCCCAACGTTAAATAAACACTTCTCCCAAAGCCTCCCAACTTTCAATTTGCAGCAAAAAAAAAAAAAAAAAAAAAAAAAAAAAAAAAATCTCCTTGCCCTTCTTCCTCCATCGCTGCTCCTCACCTGAAAAAAAAAAAAAAAAAAAAAAAAAAGAAAAAGAAAAAAGAAACCACGTCGCAAGATCACGAGGGCTGGCCACCATGGCGCCAGCAGCCATGGCGCCACCCACGGTACCATGAGCCATCCAAATTTCTCGGCTGGTCCGACGGCGCCATGTTACCAGCCAAGGGTACCGAGTGCTCTTAGAGCAGTGGGTACCCTGGAGCCATGGCTTCGTGCCATGGCTCAAAATTCCTTTCCACGTCAGCAAAAATCTCTATGGCACCAGAAATCCCACGGCACCACATTCTGAGCGGTACCCACGGCACCAGAAAATGTGGTGCCGTCGTCCATTTTTTTTTCTTTTTTTACATAAAATAAAACATACACAATATAACTAAAATAAAATTCATTACATTAAAAAAACACACATTACATTAAAAAAAAAAAAAAAAAAACACATTAAATTAAAAAAAAAAAATGCATAAAAAAACCTAATAAATAAACATAATAGATAAAAACCTAGTAATTAAGGTTCCATACATGCTCCACAAGGTCTTGTCGAAGATCGTCGTGCACTTTTCTATCTCGAAGTTCTTTGTTTTTTCTAACATGTAAATCACATCTTTCAATCCAAGTATCTGGCATGTTCGGCCTTGGATCAACGAACACATCTCTTAAATTCACTTCGAATCCTTCGTCTTCCAATATCATGTTGTGTAACATTATACAACAATACATGATTCTTTTCAACGCGTTGATTTGGAAAGCACGTGCGGGTTGTCGTATAATTCCCCAACGACCTTGTAGGACTCCGAAAGCTCGTTCAATATCTTTTCGAGAACTTTCTTGAACTCTTTTAAATTTCAACGTTTTTTCATTCCTTGCAACAGAAAACGTTTTGACAAACACGGACCATGTCGGATAAATGCCGTCGGCTAAATAGTAACCTTTCTTATACGTATGTCCGTTTACTACAAAGGGACATTCTGGAGCTATACCCGCAAGTTCATCATCAAATAACGGGGAACCATATAACACATTAAGATCATTATTTGACCCCGGGACACCAAAATATGCATGCCAAATCCATAATTTTTGATCCGCAACCGCTTCTAACATAAGAGTTGGGTATTTATGATCACGTCTTTTGAATTGAGCTTGTAAGGCCTTTGGGCAATTTCTCCAATCCCAATGCATACAATCAATACTCCCGAGCATTCCCGGGAGTCCATGTTTTTCTTCATGCAATGCATATATTTTTTCAACATCCTCTGAAGTGGGCTAAGTCTGCTCTTTGGAATAAAATAACCGATTCTCTTCGGTATATTTAGGAGGAGTGTTATCGTCGCCAAAATAGTCGTCGATTAAACGTTGTTCCGCCTCTTCTCGTTCACGTGGTATGTATGCCCTCGTCCTCTTAGGACCCGATCCCGATCCCCCGGCTTCTTGATCACACAAAGCTACAAATTGTTCATATGCCGTATAACCCCGAAGATAGCGCTCCCGATCGTCTTGAAAATAAACATCATAAGGGTCATAATAGGTGTCGTTAGGATTGTTTGGATTCATTTTGAAGTATGAAAAAATTGAGATAAGTTGAGGATTAATATAATGGAAGTGTGTGTGAAGTATGAAAAATTGAGATAAGTTGAGGACTAAATAACATTTTCTTTTTCGTATTAAACGTTGGAATTAAAGTTTCATGCAACTACTTTTTGCTTTGCATTTATATACTATGCTTCCAACTACTTTTTGCTTTGCATTAAAGTTTCTGCAACTATGCTTTGCATTAATACATTGAATATATGATCAACCACTTTTTGCATCAAAAAAAAAAAAAAAAAAAAATTGTAAACATTTAAATCATTTAGAGTCCCAGTGCCAACTACTTTTGTAAAATATATACTCCATCCGTCTCAATTTAATTGTCCATATTTCTTTTTATGGATGTCTCAAATTAATTGTCCACTTTCCTTATTTAGTAAAAACTAGAGAATCTAGTTGAGGAATATACAAGTGGCCCCACTTTTATTAAACTTTGTGTTTTCTCTCTCCTGACAAATAAATTGAGACGGAGGGAGTACTACTTTTTGCTTGTTTTTTAAAAAAAAAAACGTGGCTTGTTTGCTTTTACGTGGCTTGTTTTTTGTATCACATATATACTACTTTTTGCTTCTTGTTTTCTTCCTATCTTCTTCCTCTATTATGTTCTTTCTTCCATCAAATACCTGCAAAAAAAAAAAAAAAAAAAAAACCGCCAAACACAAACACAACATATAAACACAACCACAAACAAACCCACCAACGTTCGAATTCTTCACGCAAAAAAAAAAAAAAAAAAAAAAAAAAAAAAAAAAAAAAAAAAAAAAAAAAAAAAAAGTCCCTACGGCGTGGGCTGGCCACCATGGCGCCACCCATGGTACCATGAGCCATCCAAATTTCTGGGCTGGTCCGACGGCGCCATGTTACCAGCCAAGGGTACCGAGTGCTCTTAAGGAAACTTTCATTACGTGACATTATGTATGAAATACAGTATTGAAAATAAATAATTCTACTTAGAGTCAAACATAAAAGTATACGACATTTTTCAAGTTTTTATTTGAAGTTTCGATTTCAATAGAGTAGAAGTACACCACGTTCCATTGTGAAATATATACACACACAATTCACCTAGAACCACCATTCCACTTTTTCTTTTTTTTTTTTAAGAATCTCAACTATTCGGTTATGATGGAACCTTGTAACCATTCTTTCAATCCAAACGTGTTGAATGAATATAATTCAAATGCTAGACCTTTATACCAAATCATGATGCTACATTTCTTAGGTAGTGTTTGTTATCTGAGTAATGAAACTACTTACCACTTCTGTTTTTTTCTTTTTTTCTTTACCTGTTACATATAAGATGTAGAGGAAAGGAAAGAATTTATTTTATTTATATCATCGCCTCGTATTTTATAAAAGATTGAGGTAGAAGAAGTTAAAAGGTTTCGGTTACGAGAGAAAAAAGGAAGACTGTAAAAGAAAAATATACAACAAAGAGAGCGTGTAACACATACCATTTACGGGTTAAAGATATAATAATTGCAAATTAATAGGATACTACTCTAATGCCTTTGTGTGTATTGCACATGATACTACTTAATTGATATTTAATTATCTAACATACATTATTTTTTAGGAGTAAGGATGTTTTTTTCAAGGTTTTTGACTTGGGGAATGGGATGATATACCGTGTTTGTTGTTTGTTATATTGACATTTACATAAAGTTATAGAATGGATTCTGAAAATTAATACTTACTTACGTCTAGAAGGTTTTGAGTTGATCTTTCCTGACAACAATTCTCCACCACAAATTTAGCTTTTCTCTATATGCACAGTTTTTTGATCATGTTTAAACGTCTTCTATACTATAAAGCATGCATAGCCACAACTAGGGGTGTTAATCGGGTCGGGTTAGTTGGGTTCATGTCAATTCGGGTCAGGTCAAAGTCGGGTCAAGGCTAAAAATATCATACCCGAATCCAACCTTATTTAAATTCGATTTAGTCGGGTTCGGATCAATTAGGGTCGGGTCCATTCGGGTTCGGATCCGGCCAGATATGAGTAAAATGTAATAAAAATGCCTATTTTAACTCATTTAAATAGATACTTTTAAAAATAATTATTTAAAAAAATAGAAAAAACCTTTATTCGGGTATATCGGGTCGACCCGAACCCGAGTTAACCAAACACATTCAACCTGATACCCGAACCTATTTAGTATTCGGGTTACTCGGGTTGAACCGAATAACCTGAATACAATTATTGACCCGAGTAACCTGCCCCCGAATAGGCTTATTCGGGTTCGGGTTCGGGCTAGGTTCGAGCCGGGTCGGGTTTTTTGACACCCCTATCCACAACCAAATCACAAACTCCACACCAAGCCTCAATTTAAGATTTAGACACTCCAAACCTAACCCCAACATTTCAACTCTCAAATTTTTAAAATTTCCCCATAATACATTTCCGTCTTCTTTTACACATACTAAGAGCATCCACAATGGTAAATAGTCATTAATGACTTTTTTTTAGCCATGTCATCTTTTCATTTACTTCTACCTAGACTAAACTCACTCCAATAGGAAAAATCTTTTCGAAATAGTTAAAATGAAAAATTGAACAAGAAAAGTCATTCATGAATGACTCGAGGATCCTCAAGTCTTTGTGAACAAAAAGTTATTACTCCGAGACTTATGATCAAATGAGAAGAAATATTAAAATAAGAAATAATTATAACAATACAGTAGAGATGCATCGACCTAAATTAGATACATACCTAATCTTTTAGATGCACCCTAATATATTTTCTAGCTTAAAATTAGATGCATTTCATAAAGTTAGGCGAATCATATATATTTTTTGTCCTTTGCGGATCAACTTTGTTGCTAGTACTACTTTGCATAGTTTTTACCTCAAGATCACTTTCGAAACTAAATGGGATGCATCTAAATGAATAGAGATGCATTTAATTCAAGTCGATGCATCTCAAATATACGATTATATTTATTTCTCATTCTTTTCATTTTAAGTTTTCTGCTCAATGAATCTCTACCCAATGCTCCAATGCTTAAATGATTTTCAAAGACTTTTTGAAGTAAAAAAGCTATGATTATCTACATCCCATTGGAGATGCTCTAACCACATACATAATTTTTCTAACAACAAACTACGCACATTAAATCAACATCCCACCAAAAAAAATAAATAATAATAACAATAAATTAATTGTGACCGCCGCTTTGTGCGGGTACTTTGATAGTTGTACATTATACATTAAAAACACATGTTTTAGAAAAAATTGCAAATATTCAACTTTTGTGAAATATGTATATGTAATTCCTACACTTTCTTTAACAAATTTTTTACAACCCTAATTAAAAACAGTGAGAATTCCATATTTACTAATCTTTTTAGTCTAAGCGCGGGGAGACTGGAATAGAAGAGTCTGCCGAATCTTTCTAGAAGATTGAAATAAGTGTTTGTAAAAGCAAAGTATTGTGTTTTAATGAATGGCTTTATATTTATTTGTTTGGCGGAGATCTACTCCTTTGCTTATTGGAGATAGACTCCTATGCTAAGTGTCTTTGTTGTGTTTGGCATAATTTTCTGTTCACAACATTTTTCATTGTTATCACCTAAACCTGATTTTTTTTCTTGCTTTTTAATTGAATATGAAAATACCAAAAATACTCTTCTCCCGTCTTTAGATCAAAATTTCATACTCTACGAACCTACCTCACTATTCCCCTAGAGAACGATCTTCCCCCGATCTTGCCTATACTACACTACAACCTTTTTATTAAAGTGCACCCCCCACAAAATCAAATTGCCCCCACCTTAAAGCCAAACAATGTAAAAACCTTATATATCTACATCTTTATTTTTGTATGCACAACGACTTTTTACCTTTATTTTTGTGTGCACAACGACTTTGTCAAAAAAAAAAAATTTGCCCCCGTCCTCAACATTCCTTGGACCGCCATTGATTAGGTACGCTGCATAGGGGTTGTAAAACTTCGATGTTACAACCACCGCATCACTAACAATGTCAAGGATTATTCGCCATTGTAACAAAATAAAATCGGCTAAAATAACAACTTATCCGAGACAAGCCAACAAAATCAAATGACTAAACCCCACTTGTACACAAATTCCGAAACAAACTAAAACCCAACAAAAAAATGGGTTCCAAACCGGATGCGTTCAAGATGAGACCAAAACCCTCAAACAAAAACAATTGATTTTCGGATGGGGACCAAACTGAGAGTCAACAAGACGCATGCAAATGCGACACAAAAACAATTAATTTTCGGATGGGGACCAAACCGATAGTCCAACTAGTCTGTTTACAAACAATACGTGATTTCATGTAAAGTTTTTTGTTATTTTTTGAGAGTTTTGACAGGTTGAAGATAAAAATGTCATGTAAAGTTTTTTGTGATATTTTTTTTTTTTTTTTTTTTTTTTTTTTTTTTTTTTTTTTTTTTTAAGATTTAGGTAGATTTATAATGAATTTTTTGTGAGGTAGAAGATGAACTTTTTTGAGAGGTTGTTTTTGTGATTTTCGTTACCCATGAATATACATTTTCCTATAAACGTTTCATTTTTAATTTGTTTCACTTCTCTCAAGGCATGCTCGCGCGCAAACCTCTAAAAATCCCGCGCCTGTTATCGTGCGCAGAAGGCATTGTACGCTGTGTAGGTTTTGGTTATTGAAAATATTTGTGTCGATTTTGGTTATCTGAGTAGGAAAGTGTATACTTTGGTGAAAAGAACAATATAAATCCTTTAGTTATAGTTGTTTTCCTATTTCGGTAGAACATAAGCGAAACTAGACCAGTTTTTAAAGTGTAACATGACATTAAAACGAAATAAAATGTGTCATGTAAACGTTCATGCCTTGTCTAATAGATAGATAAACTCTAAACATAACCCAAAAGATATTTTACATCCTTATCATAATCACTTCCATACACCAAAAATCGAAAACTCAACCTTAAAAAAATAACATCTCAAACAGCTCATAATTAGTTAGATAAACTTTAAACATCCCTAACAAATATCACTAACCAAAAAAAAAAAAAAAAAAAGCCCAATGCCCCGTCTCTCTCCCCCTTATAAATACAAACGATTACACCAATAACAAAACACACACCAAAAAAATTAAAAAAAAAAAAAAAAAAAAAGTTCAACATAATCACACGGAATCAAACCCTAACCCTAATATCACAATCTCAATTGTGATTTTAGGTACTCGATCGTAACACTAACAGGTATATCTCGTGATCGTTAGCTTGTCACTCGTTTTATTCGATTTAACTGTTTTTGTTTTATTTTGTTTTGTGTTGTTGGATGTTTGGGTTTGTGTTTGGGTTATAATATGTTGTATATGAAGTGTGTTTTTTGTGAATTATGGTGGTGATAGTCGTGCCAAAACGGTTTTGGCGTCGGTTATTGTGTTTGGTTAGGAGGTTTTGTGTTAGGGTGCTTTAGGAGTAATGTTTTGCGTGGCGGATTGTCAGTGAAGCGAGTGCTAAACGAAACAAAAGCATGTTGTTTTCGTAAATAAACCTGTTAAGTTTCTATTGCGTAGAGTGTTAAGGGATATAAGCGGGATATAAGTTATTTACTAAACGGAACAAAAACATATACTGTCGAGTCTCTTTGACTAGTTGAGTTTGTACAACCTGCCGGGTTTGCGTTTTAACCCTTTAGTTTATGTGTTTTGTGCGGCGGACTGTAAGTGAAGCGAGTTCTAAGGGATATAAGTTACTGACTAGGTACTTACAGAACTAAACTAAACAAAAACATATATTCGTAATAAATAAACCTTTTGAGTTTCTTTGAAGGACTAGAGGCGATGTGGTGTTTGTACAATCTGCAGGGTTTGCATTTGAGTCTATTTATTCTCTTCATTATGCTTGTTTAATGTTAAAAAAAAGCTAAATTTAATGAATTCATATGTAATCAAAATTTTATCGGAGGATGCAGGATAGTGTATGGATTGAAACTTATTGGTGTGGTCGTATATATATGCTGGTGGGGTTAACTTTTTGCTCACCCATAAATTTGTTTAAAATATGTCATATCTTTTTGCCTATGCCTTTTCAATTAATTTATATATGTAGTCTCACAAGAGAACTTAGTTGCAAAGGTTAGCTAGTACCTCCTGCGCACAAATTGAAAAGGAAAATTGATATGAATATTGTAACTTTTTTCACGCTTTTTGTTAATTCTGTTCCGAATTTCTTTGATTGTTCTCTGACGGTTTCTTGTTTGGTTTATTTTCAGCTTGAAAGAGCTGTTTGATAATCACAATGACCGCACCACCTATTCCATTTGAAGAAGGATGGAGCTATATGGAGACTGGGATAACGAAACTGAAGAAGATTCTGGAGGGTGAATCAGAACCGCAGTTCAGCTCTGAACAATACATGATGCAATACACGTAATTTTGTTTTCTTTGTCTTTTGATTGGTTTAGAAGTGTTGTTTTGTCGATATCATTGTAACATGTTGTATTTTGTTGACTGTGTGTACAGATATATCTATAACATGTGTACTCAGAAGCCTCCTAATGACTATTCTCAACAGCTGTATGATAAGTATAAGGAAGCATTTGTGGAATATATCCGTTCAATGGTAACTTTTGTCCTTTATTGTTTTTTTGGATGCAAATTGCGTTTGCTTTGTAATGTCAATAATGCACTAACCAGAGCATGTGAATTGTGAAGTTCAGAATAATTATGGCATTAGTAGACAGTGTGCATACACATATAAGTGGTCCGCACACGATGTGAATGCTTTTATAGAGTCATTAATATGCCAAATCTGTATCATACTGGACAATTGTCTTCGATTGGCTTATAATCTTATTTAATATCACTTGAATGTTTTATATGTTGGTTTTTTTTGAAGTCATTAATAAGACGAGATACTGGTACTTAGATGGAAATTTATCCAGTAACCCGTTAAGCATAATTATTGTGAAGGGAACTGACATCATCTAAAGGCACTGATAGTGTAGTCTAGTGTTTTGTTTGTATACTGTTATAATTAAGCATACTATCCATATGGTGGTGTCAAATATTGGGTTTAATATGCAGTCTTCAAGCCGTAACTCATGGCTTACATATCTTTGGTAGTGATTCTAATAGCTGCATTTGATGGCGTTTTATAGGTATTACCATCATTGCGAGAGAAGCATGATGAGTTTATGTTGCGGGAGCTTGTGAAGCGTTGGTCGAATCATAAAGTGATGGTCAGGTGGCTTTCACGGTTTTTCCACTACCTTGATCGTTATTTTATTACTCGTAGGTCTTTACCTGGCCTACATGAAGTTGGTCTCACTTGTTTTCGCGACTCGGTAAGTATTAGTTTGAGCAAACAATTCATTACGGGTGTTAGTTTTTTCGTTACTCATGAAACCCTTTACTTTTCATACAGGTTTATGCGGAAACTAAGGGTAGAGCCAAAGATGCAGTGATTGCCCTCGTAAGTTTTATTAATTTGCTTACACCATTTTTTGTCTGTTGCATGAAGTTGAAATTAACAGTGCAGTGCTCTTGATACAGATTAATCAAGAACGTGAAGGCGAGCAGATTGACAGAGCATTATTAAATAATGTTCTTGGTATATACGTCGAAATTGGGATGGGACAAATGGATTACTATGAAAATGACTTTGAAGCTTTCATGCTTGCTGATTCTGCTGATTACTATGCTCGAAAAGCATCAAACTGGATTAAGGAAGATTCTTGTCCTGATTACATGCTCAAGGTTCAGTTGGTCAAAAGTTCTTACTGTGCTTTCGTTGTTGATGCTGTTTATCATTGATACTTGTAGCATTACTATCTTATGTTTAGTTTTATCATGTTTGATGTTTATTTAATGAACCACAGGCTGAGGACTGCTTAAAGAAGGAAAATGACAGAGTCGATCACTATTTGCACTCTAGCAGTCGGCCCAAGCTCATAGAGGTTAGTCTTTCTGATATGTGTACAGAGTTGCAAATGTATGAAGTACACAGAATTTTGAGTTCAGGCCAGCCTTTTTTTGTTTTAGTTGTGGTTTAACCACTTCTTATGTTGTCATATTTGTGCCTTTTTTTTTCACCTTTACAGAAAATGCAAAATGAATTGTTGTTTAACCACTTCTTATGTTGTCATATTTGTGCCTTTTTTTTTTCACCTTCACAGAAAGTGCAAAATGAATTGTTGGTCAACTATAGCAGTCAACTGCTCGAAAAAGAACATTCTGGCTGTCGCACATTGCTTCGTGATGATAAGGTATTCTTAATTTTACATTAAGTATTTTGTTTTGAGCATGATGATTAGCGACTAAATCGCTGTATTCCCTAACAAACAGGTGGATGATCTTACGAGGATGTATAAGCTCTTCTCTAAAATTCCCAAAGGACTGGATCCCGTTGCTAATATGTTCAAGCAGGTTTGACTTTTGCTCATAGGAAGTAGTCTAACCTATAGTCTGATGAAATGCTGACATTTTGATTATGCTTTGTGTGCCAGCATGTTACTGCTGAAGGAATGGCTCTAGTCCAACAAGCTGACGATGCAGCAAGTTGCAAGGTAATTATGTCTCCCGTCTAGTTCTCTCTATTGATGAACTTTGGTGCATCTTTATTGGCTGTTCTGTAATCAGTTTTAGATCTATTATGACGCTGATTATGAACATGCTCGTATATCCAGATTCAGTTTAGCAGACATTTTATAATTAACATGCAACTTCACTACTATTTCTTAAGTGATATCCATTTGTCACAACACACATTATGCTTATTAAGAGTAAGTATTAAAGGGTTTATCAAAACATAAGTGGAATATGCTTGCGGAACAGTTTACACAATTGTTCTTTATAGAAAATGGACAAAGCTAGATTCTGTATGCGGGTTAAATCGAACAACTTGTTCAAACCTGAAACTGTTTGTAGCCTTCATCTAATCCACATAAGACTTGTTTTGCCACATTTAATTTTAACTGACCATTTATGTAAAAGCACCTGCAAGAGTTGGAACATTGATTTATTGAATATCACTGTTTTATCCGTTTACTTTACTAAATACTTGTGAATTTGTTTTATACAGTCGGAGAATTTTGGTGGTCCGCAGGAGCAGGTAATATCCCTTGCTTACAATTCACTTAGAAAAAGTATAAGCAGATAGCTGATCCGCAAATACTAATCTAATAACATGGTTGGCTTTTCAGGTCTTTGTCAGGAAAGTAATTGACTTGCATGACAAGTTCATGGCATACGTTACTGACTGCTTCTCAAATCACACCCTATTTCACAAGGCCCTGAAAGAAGCCTTTGAGGTTTTCTGCAATAAAGTGGTGGCTGGTTGCTCTAGTGCGGAGCTGCTGTCGGCATACTGTGATAATATCCTCAAGAAGGGTGGCAGTGAGAAGCTCAGTGACGAAGCTATTGAGGAAACCTTGGATAAGGTATACCCTTTGCTGCCTTCATATTGTCTTATTTACAGTCATTACATACATAAAATGCATTGTGGTGACATGGTTTTACTTTTTACAGGTGGTTAAGCTTCTTGCCTACATCAGCGACAAAGATCTTTTTGCAGAGTTTTATAGGTATATGTTAGCATCTATATTATACATACTTAATCTTTAGCTGTTGATCCAAAACTCCAATATGAGTAACTAAATTTCTGTATTTTCTGGTTGCAGGAAAAAGCTTTCTCGCCGTCTACTTTTTGATAAGAGTGCAAATGATGATCATGAAAGATTGATCCTCTCGAAGTTGAAGCAGCAATGTGGTGGACAGTTCACATCCAAGATGGAGGGCATGGTAATTAAATGGAGTTTGTCTTGTGGTTGATGCCTTTTCCAACTATTGACATTCTTTATTCCTTGTTTCCAGGTGACAGATTTGGCATTGGCAAAGGAGAATCACAGTCAGTTCAATGATTACCTTTCAAATAATCCTGTTGCCACTCCTGGGATTGATTTGACAGTCACTGTCTTGACCACGGGTTTCTGGCCAAGTTATAAGTCCTCTGATCTTTGCCTACCTGCAGAGATGGTAAGCTGCTTTGGAATGTTCGAAACTTTTTGAAGATATATAAACACAAGGGGTGGCAAAGGGGCGGGTCAAAATGGGTTCTGTTCATTACAATTAGGTCAAAATGGCAAAAGGGCTGTCAATTATATTTTGTTTAATTTTACTAATACTTGATGTACATAAAATAAATTGTTCAAATAATCGATTTAGTAGGCCAAACATCTGAATAGCGCTACAAAATTCAAACCATTTGGCCTGTTGGAGTTGAGAGTAATCTTCTGATGCTCATTGGGTTTTCAGGTGAAATGTGTTGAAGTGTTTAAGGAGTTCTACCAGACAAAAACCAAACACAGAAAGCTCACATGGATCTATTCTCTAGGGACGTGTAATGTGAACGGTAAATTTGATCAGAAAACCATTGAGCTCATTTTGGGGACTTACCAGGCAGCAGCTCTTCTGCTATTCAACGCTTCGGAAAAGCTAAGCTATTCTGAGATCAAGACACAGTTGAATCTTGCTGATGATGATGTTGTGAGATTACTCCAATCCCTATCATGTGCTAAGTATAAGATTCTCACCAAGGTGCCAAGCTCAAGAACTGTTTCTGAAACTGACGTTTTCCAGTTTAACTCAAAGTTTACTGATAGGATGAGGAGGATCAGGGTATGCATATCTATCTATCTTCTCATTTCTCCCTTCTATTTTTTCTATGTATTGTGTGACTATATATTTTATACGCCTATCAGATTCCTTTGCCACCTGTGGACGAGAGGAAGAAGGTTGTGGAAGATGTTGACAAGGACAGACGATATGCTATCGATGCTTCAATTGTTCGTATAATGAAGTCTAGGAAAGTCCTTAATCATCAACAACTTGTCTCAGAGTGTGTGGAGCAGCTTGGTCGCATGTTCAAGGTTTGCCATTACTTTCTCATGCATTTACCATTTCATTGTATTTGCTGTGGTTGATGGAGCAAGGTGGTTGGGGTCACGTGTCAAACTGGTCTTGCAATTTCTGTCATATAGCTTCCTATATAAAGTATATATAAGTTTCAGTAATATTTAACTTGCTTTTGTGAACCGAGATCAGTGGTGTTAAAATTTGTAGTGATAATTTATCGGCACTAGCGTCCCATTAAAATGGTGGAATGTTATGGCTCCTTTTGTGTGCTACTCCTCCCTTTGCAGATATGTGTTGCTAAAGGTCTTTGTATTTGACTGCAGCCTGATTTTAAGGTAATCAAGAAGAGGATCGAAGATCTGATCACACGGGAGTACTTGGAAAGGGACAAGGAGAACCCACAACAGTTCAGATACTTGGCTTAATCTGTAGTATTTTGACGATCATATTTTGTTGCGAAGGCATAGAATATGTCTTTGCTGGTTGTCCGGGGAACAATCTTTTGGGGGAGGGGGGTGGATTTATTACTTTTGTGGATATTTCTTTTGGCAATCGATTTTGTGCAGTTGACTTGTTGAAATTCTGTTAGGATATTCTTGAAGTGATATTTGGGAAGTATTGGCGCAGTTTTTAGGCATGTTTTTTGTTACCAAGTTTTTCTGTTTTATAGCTTACTTCCTAGAACCATATGGTTCTTGTGCTTGATGGCATGCTCTGCATGCAACTTTATATTTAGTTTGTGTCAATTGACCAGTCAAGTATGCATATCGAACATAAGCGTCATCGTAGATAAAAAGAACACATGGTTTTGAATTACACTGTTTACCTGCCATATTGATCCTTACAAAATGCTAGCACTTGTGAATGTATCATTGATTGCAGTGCAATTTTGGATTGTGTGTAGTTATGGGTGGATTGGGGAAATTGCAATAAAATTATATATTTTGCACCCACTGATAACAATGGGTCGAGACAAATGAAAATAGATGTATGTGATTGTCAGTGGGTTACATTGCTGTGCAACTGTTTGAACGAGTGGTTGCGTATATGAAGTCCGCAACTTGCGATAATATCTCCTGTATGCACCATGTTTGATCTGGTTGTTCGTTGCATCAACTCTTCTTTGGAGTTATATGTATCGCATTGGCCAGATGGATGTGTTTGCGGGGGGTCAGGAAATTTTGAATGACAGTTCACGTGTCAAATATGATCAAGAGATTATGTTGTTTTTAATAATGGTAATTTTAATTGATCTAGTTTTAGAAGGTTTGTGAATAGAACAACTGATTGGTCAACTGAGTAATCGAACAACTTTGCACATAGATAAAGGAGAACATAAAACAGTTGAAGATTCAATATACAATGGGCGCCTAGAGGGATTAGTGTGTGAGACCGTGATCTACAAGCGAACAACTGGCATATTAGCTCTATAAACCTCTTGCGAAAAGGGTTATAATCCCTATGTTAAATTTGGTGGAAAATAATGTCATAACTTTATGATGATGGCTTTTGGGTCTGTAAAACATGATTGTTGGTTTTATAAATGCTAAAGAATGATTCTTTGTAAAAGCATGGTTCGGTCGCACACCTACCACATATCGAAATTCATAATGCATTATAATTTTATTCTATATTAACGTTTCATGGATGAAATTCTAGAGAAATTAAGGGCCCGTTTGATACATAGGTTATATTAGGTTTGTACTCAGAGATACTTATAATCAATTGTTTGGTATTCTTGGTTTGGACTGACAAACGGTATTTACTCCTATTTCCATATTCAGATAACACTGGTGGGTTTTGAGATAATACAACATACATATTAAATTTCACTCTTTATTTCATTAAATATGTGAGTCACATGTTCATTCACTTTCTGTTTTCTATATATATATATATATATATTTTTTTTTTAATACATCCCTGTGGTTTGGTCAAATTCACACGATACATCCCTCCCAAAAGAGTTAACTGCCACGTGTCCAACTTAACGAGACAATCTTTGCACCGTTCGTCCTCTTGGATGTATTGTGTTTGACTTTTACTAACGGAGGGATGTGTATGGCGCAACTTTTTTGGGAGGGATGTATTGTGTGAAATTGACAGGGATGTATTTTGTAGTTTACTCTATATATTTTAAATAACCATTAATTTCCTCCCTCATATTTTCATTAAAAAAAAAAAAAAAAAAAAAAAAAAAAAAAAAAAAAAAAAAAAAAAACCCTTCAACAATTCCAAATTCAAACCCAAATCAAACTCCAATCCCACCTACAAAACGCACCCTAACTGAAATATCTGTAGGGCAGGCATGCCAAGATGTCCCAAAGTTGGTCAAACCTCAAAGTGCTACAAAACACATATTGAAATATTCTAGTCAAATACAAATATAGAAAGAGATGTAAATTTATAACAAAATTTGTTTCTCATACTTTCTTTTATCCCTATATTCGAGTAGTCTTTTCTTGGGTATAATAGTTTACACCGGTGTTAATCCACTTTGAATTCTATGATCCATTATTACTGTTGAGGTAAGATTTTACCTTAGGTCCGTTTAGGTCTTTCCTTTGACCCGAGTGAGAACCTGCAACAAAGATGAACCCGTTAGCCTCGTCCTGGGGTTTTATCCCAAGACCAAGCTCCGGTGCAAGAATGAGTATTTGTCTGATTCGGAGTAAATGGATATTATGTAAATGAGTAATAAATATGAGTGAAAGAAGTTAGGTTATGCATTGAATGTGTTGGGGTATTTATAGTACCCCAACACCAAACTTACTGTTCCTGAGGGGACTGAAGCAGGTCTACGAACAGTATCCTATAGGCTACTGCTCATGTACTTCGGGCACTATTCCTTGAAATCCGGGACATCGCTCCATACTATGTATCACATGAAATCTGGGATTAGGTGGATGACCTATGGGATTAGGTGTGTACAGATCTCTTGGTCCTTCCCGAGGTGTGCTCTGTCAATGCTTACTATTATTTATTATATATAATGATCCGGACGGCGTTGCTATGATCAGTCCGGATCATTCTTGTCCGGACCAGGGTCATTCGGATAGCTTTATCCGGAATGGGTCGTTCGGACACGTACATGAACATGTCCCTCCCCCAAGTATTGTATCTTTGGTTTCCGAATCAAAGGTACAATATAAATAAAGTAAAAAACAAAGGAAGCTTGCTACTGTATGAGGCGGACAAGCTTAATTAATGTTAGGAGGGATGAGAATGTTATGAGTCATACCTTGGTTGTCGTGCGGATCGACACGTGTCATGTTACAGCCCTTTCAACGGTTAAGATGTGTTGACTAGTACGATTTGACGTTTCGTCTTATTCCCCTCGTGCCTATAAATAGAGGGGGTGAATCCCTCATTTTTTTTACCACTTCCATCTTTTTTTCACCGTTTTTCTCCGAGCTCTCTGCGAACTTCCCGTCTTTCAGGTGCGTCTATCTTTCTATTTTTCTAGTTTTAGATTTCCTTTCGTCCTCTCCGGCCTTTCAAGACATGTTGGGAGATCATCTTTCACCGGAAAATCAAGAAGGTCCTAGCGGTACTACTTATGTGCCGAAGTTTGATATGCATATTCACACATCTGATATGGATGATGCCAACGTGAGTTGGGCTGCTAAGATTTATGGTATTCCGCTCGATCTGCATCCACGGTTGCCTCCGGCAGGGATGACGATGCTCCAAGTTCCGAATGATGCTCTAGGTTTATATCTCCATTTTTTTAAACAAGGTGGTCTTAGGATTCCGGTTTCTACGTTTCTATTGAGGGTGTTGAAGCACTTTAGGGTTCACGTTTCTCAGTTGGTGCCGATTGGGTTGAACCGGACTACTATGTTTTGTGGATACGTCTTTTGGCAATCGATTTTGTGCAGTTGACTTGTTGAAATTCTGTTAGGATATTCTTGAAGTGATATTTGGGAAGTATTGGCGCAATTTTTAGGCATGTTTTTTGTTACCAAGTTTTTCTGTTTTATAGCTTACTTCCTGGAACCATATGGTTCTTGTGCTTGATGGCATGCTCTGCATGCAACTTTAAATTTAGTTTGTGTCAATTGACCAGTCAAGTATGCATATCGAACATAAGCGTCATCGTAGATAAAAAGAACACATGGTTTTGAATTACACTGTTTACCTGCCATATTGATCCTTACAAAATGCTAGCACTTGTGAATGTATCATTGATTGCAGTGCAATTTTGGATTGTGTGTAGTTATGGGTGGATTGGGGAAATTGCAATAAAATTATATATTTTGCACCCACTGATAACAATGGGTCGAGACAAATGAAAATAGATGTATGTGATTGTCAGTGGGTTACATTGCTGTGCAACTGTTTGAACGAGTGGTTGCGTATATGAAGTCCGCAACTTGCGATAATATCTCCTGTATGCACCATGTTTGATCTGGTTGTTCGTTGCATCAACTCTTCTTTGGAGTTATATGTATCGCATTGGCCAGATGGATGTGTTTGCGGGGGGTCAGGAAATTTTGAATGACAGTTCACGTGTCAAATATGATCAAGAGATTATGTTGTTTTTAATAATGGTAATTTTAATTGATCTAGTTTTAGAAGGTTTGTGAATAGAACAACTGATTGGTCAACTGAGTAATCGAACAACTTTGCACATAGATAAAGGAGAACATAAAACAGTTGAAGATTCAATATACAATGGGCGCCTAGAGGGATTAGTGTGTGAGACCGTGATCTACAAGCGAACAACTGGCATATTAGCTCTATAAACCTCTTGCGAAAAGGGTTATAATCCCTATGTTAAATTTGGTGGAAAATAATGTCATAACTTTATGATGATGGCTTTTGGGTCTGTAAAACATGATTGTTGGTTTTATAAATGCTAAAGAATGATTCTTTGTAAAAGCATGGTTCGGTCGCACACCTACCACATATCGAAATTCATAATGCATTATAATTTTATTCTATATTAACGTTTCATGGATGAAATTCTAGAGAAATTAAGGGCCCGTTTGATACATAGGTTATATTAGGTTTGTACTCAGAGATACTTATAATCAATTGTTTGGTATTCTTGGTTTGGACTGACAAACGGTATTTACTCCTATTTCCATATTCAGATAACACTGGTGGGTTTTGAGATAATACAACATACATATTAAATTTCACTCTTTATTTCATTAAATATGTGAGTCACATGTTCATTCACTTTCTGTTTTCTATATATATATATATATATATTTTTTTTTTAATACATCCCTGTGGTTTGGTCAAATTCACACGATACATCCCTCCCAAAAGAGTTAACTGCCACGTGTCCAACTTAACGAGACAATCTTTGCACCGTTCGTCCTCTTGGATGTATTGTGTTTGACTTTTACTAACGGAGGGATGTGTATGGCGCAACTTTTTTGGGAGGGATGTATTGTGTGAAATTGACAGGGATGTATTTTGTAGTTTACTCTATATATTTTAAATAACCATTAATTTCCTCCCTCATATTTTCATTAAAAAAAAAAAAAAAAAAAAAAAAAAAAAAAAAAAAAAAAAAAAAACCCTTCAACAATTCCAAATTCAAACCCAAATCAAACTCCAATCCCACCTACAAAACGCACCCTAACTGAAATATCTGTAGGGCAGGCATGCCAAGATGTCCCAAAGTTGGTCAAACCTCAAAGTGCTACAAAACACATATTGAAATATTCTAGTCAAATACAAATATAGAAAGAGATGTAAATTTATAACAAAATTTGTTTCTCATACTTTCTTTTATCCCTATATTCGAGTAGTCTTTTCTTGGGTATAATAGTTTACACCGGTGTTAATCCACTTTGAATTCTATGATCCATTATTACTGTTGAGGTAAGATTTTACCTTAGGTCCGTTTAGGTCTTTCCTTTGACCCGAGTGAGAACCTGCAACAAAGATGAACCCGTTAGCCTCGTCCTGGGGTTTTATCCCAAGACCAAGCTCCGGTGCAAGAATGAGTATTTGTCTGATTCGGAGTAAATGGATATTATGTAAATGAGTAATAAATATGAGTGAAAGAAGTTAGGTTATGCATTGAATGTGTTGGGGTATTTATAGTACCCCAACACCAAACTTACTGTTCCTGAGGGGACTGAAGCAGGTCTACGAACAGTATCCTATAGGCTACTGCTCATGTACTTCGGGCACTATTCCTTGAAATCCGGGACATCGCTCCATACTATGTATCACATGAAATCTGGGATTAGGTGGATGACCTATGGGATTAGGTGTGTACAGATCTCTTGGTCCTTCCCGAGGTGTGCTCTGTCAATGCTTACTATTATTTATTATATATAATGATCCGGACGGCGTTGCTATGATCAGTCCGGATCATTCTTGTCCGGACCAGGGTCATTCGGATAGCTTTATTCGGAATGGGTCGTTCGGACACGTACATGAACATGTCCCTCCCCCAAGTATTGTATCTTTGGTTTCCGAATCAAAGGTACAATATAAATAAAGTAAAAACAAAAGGAAGCTTGCTACTGTATGAGGCGGACAAGCTTAATTAATGTTAGGAGGGATGAGAATGTTATGAGTCATACCTTGGTTGTCGTGCGGATCGACACGTGTCATGTTACAGCCCTTTCAACGGTTAAGATGTGTTGACTAGTACGATTTGACGTTTCGTCTTATTCCCCTCGTGCCTATAAATAGAGGGGGTGAATCCCTCATTTTTTTTACCACTTCCATCTTTTTTTCACCGTTTTTCTCCGAGCTCTCTGCGAACTTCCCGTCTTTCAGGTGCGTCTATCTTTCTATTTTTCTAGTTTTAGATTTCCTTTCGTCCTCTCCGGCCTTTCAAGACATGTTGGGAGATCATCTTTCACCGGAAAATCAAGAAGGTCCTAGCGGTACTACTTATGTGCCGAAGTTTGATATGCATATTCACACATCTGATATGGATGATGCCAACGTGAGTTGGGCTGCTAAGATTTATGGTATTCCGCTCGATCTGCATCCACGGTTGCCTCCGGCAGGGATGACGATGCTCCAAGTTCCGAATGATGCTCTAGGTTTATATCTCCATTTTTTTAAACAAGGTGGTCTTAGGATTCCGGTTTCTACGTTTCTATTGAGGGTGTTGAAGCACTTTAGGGTTCACGTTTCTCAGTTGGTGCCGATTGGGTTGAACCGGACTACTATGTTTTGTGGATACGTCTTTTGGCAATCGATTTTGTGCAGTTGACTTGTTGAAATTCCGTTAGGATATTCTTGAAGTGATATTTGGGAAGTATTGGCGCAGTTTTTAGGCATGTTTTTTGTTACCAAGTTTTTCTGTTTTATAGCTTACTTCCTGGAACCATATGGTTCTTGTGCTTGATGCCATGCTCTGCATGCAACTTTATATTTAGTTGTGTCAATTGACCAGTCAAGTATGCATATCGAACATAAGCGTCATCGTAGATAAAAAGAACACATGGTTTTGAATTACACTGTTTACCTGCCATATTGATCCTTGCAAAATGCTAGCACTTGTGAATGTATATCATTGATTGCAGTGCAATTTTGGATTGTGTGTAGTTATGGGTGGATTGGGGAAATTGCAATAAAATTATATATTTTGCACCCACCGATAACAATGGGTCGAGACAAATGAAAATAGATGTATGTGTGATTGTCAGTGGGTTACATTGCTGTGCAACTGTTTGAACGATTGGTTGTGTATATGAAGTCCGCAACTTGCGATAATATCTCCTGTAATGTTTGATCTGGTTGTTCCCTTGCATCAACTCTTCTTTGGAGTTATATGTATCGCATTGGCCAGATGGATGTGTTTGCGGGGGGGGTCAGGAAATTTTGAATGACAGTTCACGTGTCAAATATGATCAAGAGATTATGTTGTTTTTAATAATGGTAATTTTAATTGATCTAGTTTTAGAAGGTTTGTGAATAGAACAACTGATTGGTCAACTGATGAGTAATCGAACAACTTTGCACATAGATAAAGGAGAACATAAAACAGTTGAAGATTCAATATACAATGGGTGCCTATTAGTGTGTGAGACCGCGATCTACAAGCGAACAACTGGCATGGTATATTAGCTCTATAAACCTCTTGCGAAAGGGTTATAATCCCTATGTTAAATTTGGTGGAAAATAATGTCATAACTTTATGACGATGGCTTTTGGGTCTGTAAAACATGATTGTTGGTTTTGTAAATGCTAAAGAATGATTCTTTGTAAAAGCATGGTTCGGTAGCACACCTACCACATATCGAAATTCATAATGCATTATAATTTTATTCTATATTAACGTTTCATGGATGAAATTCTAGAGAAATTAAGGGCCCGTTTGATACATAGGTTATATTAGGTTTGGACTCAGAGATATTAAGTTAGGCTGCCCACACTCTTGGTTTTGCAATCGGTCGTTCGCCAAAAATTAGCCAAAGCGACCGATTGGTCGCTGGGTCACTTGGAGTGTGAGCGATCGGTCGGTTGCAATTACAAAGAAATATCGATCACTTTTTCGACCGATTGTGAAGAAGGAACATGGAAAAATCCCACTTTTCCAAACGGTTTAATTCAACATTTAAAAAAAAAAAAAAAAAAAAAACTTTTTCAAAAAAAAAAAAAAAAAAAAAAACAAACAAACAAACTTTTTCAAACTTACAAATACCCACTTCAAACACACAATTTCAAACACAAATCAAATTCAACTTCTCATTCATAAACCATTTTAAACACACCTCAAATTCAACTTCCGACGATGAGCAATTATTCTACGTCTTATGAGCAATTATTTGGTTCTTCGTCTTCCGACGATGAGGAAGTTGAGAGTCAGTTTCTTGAGTTCACGAACTGTTGTTGAAACGCTTACCAGGCATCACAGCCAAAAGCTTCACGAAGGTACATACGCAGGGATCATGAGGGTGCTCATAATCGTTTAGTGGCGGCATACTTCTCCGAAAACCCGCAGTTCGACGCAAGAACATTCTCTCGACGATTCCGAATGAGCCGAGAACTTTTCACACAAATTGTTCGAGAGGTAACCGATCATTCTCCTTATTTTCAACAAACTGTTGATGCTACGGGCGCAATTAGTATTAGCCCATTAGTCAAGTGTACTGCGGCAATTCGTCAATTGGGATACGGGGCCGTTCCTGATTCTCTTGACGAGAATCTGGCAATAGCTGCAACAACATCCCGTAAATGTCTCCATTTGTTTTGCAAGGCTATCATCGAGTTATACGCTGCTGAGTATTTGCGAAAGCCCACGTATACTGATCTTGAAAGATTATATGCTCATCACGAGCATAAGCATGGGTTTCCTGGGATGATGGGAAGCATTGATTGTACAAGTTGGGAGTGGGAGAATTGCCCAAATTCTTTGAGAGGTCAATATGTTAGGGGTGATCATGGGCCACATCCATTCATTTTATTGGAAGCCGTCGCCTCCCAAGATTTATGGATTTGGCATGCGTTCTTTGGTGTCTCCGGTATGAATAACGACGTAAACGTTTTACGTCGTTCACCAGTTTTCAATGACATCAAATCTGGGAGAGCACCAGACCTTGAATTCGAGGCTAACGATGTAGAATATAAAAGTGGATATTATCTTACTGACGGGATATATCCACAATGGTCCGTACTTATTAAGTCCATTTCAAATCCTCCCACGGGTGATGAAAAAAGAATATTGTACAAGAGGAAGCACGAAGCAGCAAGGAAAGATGTGGAACGGGCTTTTGGTGTGTTGAAGAAAAAGTGGAAAATGCTTAAAGTTCCAGCTCGAGGGCTCTACAAAAACGATCTCCGGGATATTATGTATACATGTATCATATTACATAATATGATCATTCGACACAAGGGAAGAGCGATATGTCCTACATGGTTCGAAGGTGAGGGCCATCAGGATCACGATCCCTTAAGAACGCATGAAGAATCGTTAGTAGTTACCCAGGAGATTGTAGACTCGTCAACTCATATAAACTTAAAATCTGATTTGGTTGAACATATTTGGAGAAATCGTAGAAATCAAGAGAATGAAAACGAAGACGGTAGTGATGGTGACGATGAGGAAGACGATGGAGAGTTCTTGTAATGTCTTTTTTTTTTTTTTTTTTTTTTTTTTTTTTTTTTATTTGAATAATTCCGTATTGTAATGTTTTTATTATTAATGAATTTTAAGTTTATTTTAAATGTTTGATTAAAAAAAAAATCGGGTCACTGAGTGTGGCAGGTCGGTCGCTTCTGGTCGCCGGAGAGAGAAAGCTGACGTGGCAGCCGGTGACCCAGGTCGCTTCGGGTCATGAGTGTGTCCAGCCTTATAATCAATTGTTTGGTATTCTTGGTTTGGACCTGACAAACGGTATTACTATATATACTAAACCCCGGGATGTTGGGGTGCATAAAAAGGTTGTTCCAAACAGTGGTTTCAACAGTGTTTTAGCTACAAAGTGTTGTACATGTTGTTGGTTCGTCACTGTTGCTAGCAACATTAATGTGCTTAAAAAAGTTGTACACAATATATATTATACTAGCACAACAGATCTACACACTACTGCTAACAATACACTATGTGACACAAAACTATTGGATTAATTAGTTTTAAGCTAATTAGTTCCGGCTGCGACACAATTTATTCCGGAGAGCAAAATTTTTTCCCGGCGATAGTGGTAACTTTTTCCGGCGAGAGAGTGGCGGCTACAGCAGCGGCAAGTGGCTGCACTACAAAAAAAAAAAAAAACGTTACAACTAAAAAAATGTATGGATCTACAAAAAAAAACATATAGATCTACAAAAAAAAGTATGGATCTATAAAAAAACTAAAGATTTACGAACACAACACAATAAATAACAAAAGAACAATTAAACCATCGAAAATATCAAACCCTCACCGAGTCAACCGAGTTGACTTGGTCAGTTGACCGACTCAGCAGAGAAGGGGGAAGGGGAGGGTCCACACGAGGTTTTTAATAATTTATTACAACTGTTTTTACAAATAAAAACATTATTATTACCGGATTTAATAAAAAAATAAGAATGGGGTGAGGCTGTGGTGGTGGCGGTGGTGTTGGCAGCGACAGTGGTGGCGCGTGATGGTTGTTGTGGTGGGAGCCAAGGGCTCAAAATCTCCAGAAAGGGGTAAATATTGCCGATCTATCAAATCGGCAAAGAAAAAGGTTCGCCGGAAAATTATTCCGATGGCCGGAATTTGGTGGTGGTCGGAGTTGTGGGACGCCGGGGGTGGGAAGAGAGAAGAAGAGAGAGAGTGAAAGAGATAATAATGAAATAAATTATTATTATTAGGGTTTTTATAGTTTTGAGGGAGGGGCTACAATGAAAATTGAAATGTGAAGGGTGTGAAACTAAAAAGGCGGGCGGAGGGGCTATAGTCGTCAATGTAGTTATACTTTTACAATAAACACTGCGGGACCTATTCGACATATCAAACGGACTCGAAAATTAACGAAACTTGCACCATTGTTAACGAAATAATTTTTCAAATCAAAACAAGTATAAACATGCAATACTTTCAAAAATCAATATTTTTGACAAATACGATAATCGATTTAGCAATTAAAATATCTCGCCGGAAAATATTCCGGCGACGGTGGTTGGCCGGAAATGACGGCGGTGGCCGGACGGAGGTTGTCGCCGGCGAGGGTAGAGAAAGAAAGGGGAGGAGTGTGTTTGTGTGTGTGTGTTAAAATGGACCCATTCGTCGTACCAAACGGACTCGAAAAATTATGAAACTTGCGCCATTATTCAAGAAATAATTTTTCCAACAAAAACGAGTATAAATATGCAATACTTTCCCGAAATCAATAGGCCCATGCAAAATCTTCATATAACTATTTATTCATACAATTTAACAAACCAACATCAACACAAAAAATTTAGCCACTTTTTACATATACTAACAACAGCTAAAACAACATTAAAAAAAAAAAAAAAAAAAAAAAAAAAAAACAAAAAAACCCGCAAAGCACTCTCGCTGCAACGCGCGGGTTTCCCAGCTCGTTTACTCCTATTTCCATATTCAGATAAAACTGGTGGGTTTTGAGATAATACAACATACATATTAAATTTCACTCTTTATTATCTAATATATTAAAAGATGAGAAATCTATCTACAGTACTTGCTACAGTACTGCTACAGTAATTTTTTTTTTTTTTTTTTTTAATAATTTCGAAAAAATAATATTTTGAAAAAAAAAAATTTTTGAAAAAATATTTTCAAAGTAGCTACAGTACTTTTTTTTTTTTTGAATTTAAAAAAAATAATAATAATAAATTAATTTTTTTTTAGAAAAATTATTTTTTTAAGAAAAACAATACTTAGCACCACACTCCCGCAGCAATGCGCGGGTTTCCCAGCTCGATATATTAAAAAGGCAGGAACGAACTACAGTAGCATGAACAGTAACACGCTACTGTAGCAAGTTACTGTACCTTTTTTTTTTTTTGGAAAAATAATTTCGAAAAAATAATGTTTTGAAAAAAAAAATATTAAAAAAAAAAGTTATTGATAAAATATTTTCAAAAAAAAAATTTTCACGCTACTGTAGCATTCTTTTTTTTTTTTTTTTTCAGGGAAAATAATTTCGAAAAAATAAAATTTTGAAAAAAAAAATATAAAAAAAAAAAAAAAGTTTTTGAAAAAATATTTTCAAAAAACTTTAAAATTAATTTTTCTAAAAAAATTAATTTAAAAAAAATCTAAAAAAAATACAAAATAACTGTGAACCTACAAAACGTAAAACAAACATCGTACAACAAAAAACAACTATTTGAACAACCCGCTGCAACGCGCGGGCATCCCTGCTCGTTTCATTAAATATGTGAGTCACATGTTCATTCACTTTCTGTTTTCTATTTTTTTTTTAATAATGTATATTATTTTAGTTTACTTATAAATAAATATATATTTTAAATAACCATTAATTTCCTCCCTCATATAAAAAAAAACAACAACAACTTTCGACAAATCCAAATTCAAACCCAAATCAAACTCCAATCCCACCTACAAAACGCACCCTAACTGAAATATCTATAGGGCAGGCATGCCAAGATGTCCCAAAGTTGGTCAAACCTCAAAGTGCTACAAAACACATATTGAAATATTCTAGTCAAATACAAATATAGAAAGAGATGTAAATTTATAACAAAATTTGTTTCTCATACTTTCTTTTATTCCTATATTCGAGTAAATTTTAAGCATGTGTGACACAAATTTTTTACATTAAGTTTTAACTAGTATAAAATTGAAAGTTCGATATTGCATAAATGATATATAAGTTAACAAAAGTTATTTCGATGCTCTATAATGAATTATCTCTTCGATCCTGATGTACTACAACGTGTGCAAGTTTTAAAATTTATAGACACGATTTTACCGATTATCTATTCACACATACGAGCAAGTATACTCGTATGTTTATAATAAAGGTGGGTAAGTCGAGATCGTCCCAAGGGATTTGTTTCTTAGTAGCTTAATGTAGCAAGTGTTTATAAAAATGGTTGTCAATCCAATTCAACGAAAATCCAAAAGTAAATTCAATTCAATCAATCACTAAAACATATACTTGTGTAGAATTCAATCATTGGAATTAATTTGGTTAAAACTTGTAATGATGCACAAATCTTATATAAATAATTTAACAATTAATGGTGTTTATCTTGAAAATCATTTTAAGAATTCACTCTACTGGTATCCACCTCTCCAGACGCAATATCTTGAACCAATATGCAAAATTCCCTTTACAATCCATTTGTTTGAAAACTTTACTTATCTAAATTATTCTTACGAGTCCTTTTGGCCTAATCTCGTGATAAAATCGTTTCAAGTCTATTTTAATAAGCAAACATGATGGTTGTCACATATCATGCTCCATACTAATTCGTGCACTAATGTTTTGAAATAAAAACATAAAGAAGATCCTTTCGGCCCTTAAATCATTTAATGTGTTTATCAACAAATTAATCAAAACTTGGTTTTATTCCAACAAACTCATAAGATAAGAAAGGTTTTCATGCAATCATTGAGATAAAAATGCTCATACAAATGTTTACATATACCAACAATTACTCCATATCACAAATCATAACAAAACACAAATAACAAACATAACTTTCATAACTATTATCATACTCGTAAAGACAGTAGTTCGTTGTAAAAAGAAACAAGATATACCTATCTTAGAATTACAAAAACTAGAACTGCGAAACTATAGCAACCACACACCTCCAATCGTCTAAAATAACCCAAGAATAACTCCAAATTCGTTCTCCACACTCCACTCGAACTTTGATGAGTGTGTAAATACTCATCATTTTATGCCCATTTTAGACCATAAAAATACTGAAAACGGCCAAATACACCAAATATTACTGCAGATATCATTGGTTTGTGTTTTTATGTGTTTCAGGTACAAAAGGGTCGAAAACAGGGCAAAAACAGACAAAACCGAGCACAAGATTGGAAAAGCGTGAAAAAGCCGAGGACGGGGAAGAAATTTACAAGTTTGGACCGGGATAGTGCTCAAATTATCAAAGTCAACTTTCAAGAATATAGAAATGTCACAAATAACACTTGGAGATGATTTTCAGAAAATATAAGATTGGTCCCTGAAGTTTGAAAGTTGGCAGAATTGGTCCTTTAACTTACATCAAATCCATTTCCAATCCTAACTTAACAAACCCATTTACCCTATAATTAAAAACCCAACCCCTTATCCCAAAACAGATACAAACCCAATCCCATTATCCTTAACCCAGCCCAAAACAATAACCCAAGCCCAAATTACCCAACCCGTTTATCCCTAAGCTAATACCAGAGTTTGACTCAGTCAAACTCATCTTCCTTCCCACTTGACCCGCCAAACCATACCACCCTCACCCACAACTTTTCTCCGCCAAACCACCCTTATCCCTGCCCTTATCCCTGACACTCCACCTCCCCCCTCCTCCAATGAGAAGCATTCACAAGCTTACTCCCCCACGTGCTCTGTACTTAGCTAAAAACCCACTTGGCCCATTTTCCCGCCAAAAATCCCAATGGACGGCCTAGATTGAATTAGGGCTATTTCAATGGTGGGATGAGCTCGATATTGATCAGAGAAGCTTTTTGGAATGCTATATAAAGAAATGAAGGCACCAAGAATAGAGTTGTCACTGCTCTAGACCATTCGTAGTGTAGAATTACTTATTGCTTATTTTCAGTTTCAATTTAAGTTTGGATTGTCAATTCAAGTTTGTTTCAAGTCATTTGTCTTAAATTACTTCTGTATTGTACTGATTTTCCAAGTTAATGAAATTCCAAGTTTTCAAGTTTCCTGTTAAATCCGAATTAAGTTAAGTGTTAATTAAAAAAGCCTTTATTTCTGTTCATTAAGCTCTCATGAGCTTATTATAGCATGTTTTAAAGATAATTCAGGTTAGTTCCGTCTTAATTCTATAAAATCAAAAATAGTCAAAGAAAAGTCAACAAAGTCAAAGTTTCAGTTAAATAAGCAATTTGGTGGAATTAAGCTGGAGTGGATAAGCTGAGTGGTGTTTAGCTTGGTACTGACAAACCAAGTGTAGTTCTTATCAGTTTCCTTTGTTTCATAACTTCCAACAGTTGTAAGCATTTTCTATCTTCTTGCACTATTTTCCTAGTTACTGTTACATAGCTTATTTATAGCTTATTTTATACATTATCTGCTTATTGATAGTTTAAGAGTGCCTTTTATCTATTTTATCAGTTTATCTTAGCCTATGTTTAATTTTTCTTAAAAACCTCTCAAAAAGCCAAAAACAGTCTAAATAGGTTTGGTTTAATTAGAGCTTATTAAAATATTGTAGATTGCTTATTAGGTGATATTAAAGTTAGAAAATCAATAGGGAATCTGTTTTATAGCTTAATCAGTGGTTTGTAGTTCAAAAGTTCAATGTCAGTTTCATAAACTAGTGTTTGGGTTAAGCCTGTTTTAAGGTCAAATTAGCATTTGTACTGTTCAATTGTCACTTGGTGAGTTTTGATTTTGCATAAGTTAGGCTGAATAAGCATATTCCAGTAGGGTTTAAGTTATTTTATCTCATTAGTAAATTATTGGCCTATAGGTTAAGTTTTGAGCACCAAACTGTGTTTATAAGCTCAGTAAAAGCTGAGCTTATTGAGACAGCTTCTTGGTGATTTTTGAGTGCATTTCATAGGTTCAAGTGGAAATCCAAGGTTTGGCACTATTTCATCTAGGATTGCAAAAGTTAAGGGTCAAAACCCACTCCTGCTGCATCAGAATCCCTTGTGCAGACCAGCACATACTGAGCTTTTCTCAGCTTTTTCATAGCTCTTTATCTGCTTATTCAGTTGATCCCAGTGCATGATTTTTGATCTAGAAGTAGCTTGTAGTTTGGGCTTTTATGATCTGAGCTTGAATTCCACTGTGTAGCTTATTAGATAGCTTAATCTAAGTCTGCAAATAAGCCCATCAGAACTGCCCTGAACTGCATCAGTTTTTAGTCTCTAATCTCATCTGATCTAGTGCTTATTCTGATAAGCAATTGGCTATTAAAATTGGGGCTTTTAGGATTTATTATTAGCCAGTAGTATAAGCTTGTTATATCTGCCTTTAATTTTCATTTTCCAGCTTAATTGAGTGCTTAATTTTGATCTGCAAGTAGGGGATTTAGCTGACTTTTCTGTCTTTATTTTGAATCTGCTTAATTGCTTATTTGGCTTATTCTGTAAGTTAAGCTATTTGAATTAAGTTGTTTTATGCTTAAATAAGTTGTTTGAACTGTTTATGAGCTTGTGGTATCTGTTAGTGCTTAAGTGCTTATTTTAGTGCTTATTCCCAACTGCTTATTAGCCCATTTTTCTTATTAGGGTTTAGATAGCTTCTGATTTTATTTTTCCTAGGTTTAGAATAATATTTTAGATTTATCTGCAAAGTTTCATATTTTTCTAAAGTCATTTACTATTTTTAAACCTTTTAATTAGTTTCTAATAATTTTTAATTCATATAAAAAAATATAAAAGTCAGAAAAATATAAATCTTTTTTCTAAAATTTTCTTTTATTATTTAGGATTTAAGAAAAATAATTTTGCAATTGTAAGATTAGATTTCCAAATATTTCAGTTGTAAACCCGTTTTTAGAATTTCCGAATCGCGTTTTTAATTTAAATTGTTTAAACCTTAATTTTCCCGTGAGAATTTGTTTCTCATTTGTTAATTAGAATTAAAAAAATCAAAATTCCATATTTCAAACATCAGTCACTCTAATTCCAAACCTTAAACGATATCGCCCATTCACACCTCGTTGGGACACGACCTGGGTAATCACTTACCTGGTTTCACACACACACATCGTATTCACGGGTTTTGTAAATTTGCCTTTTTCCTAAAAGGTTGATTTGTCATTTCCCGCGTTTCACGCGTATCCGTCGTCTGATAATATTTATATATACACTTTAGCACAGATCAAATTTTGACGCCGCTGCCGGGGAGGTTGTGTTGCGACAGTATCGTTTAGGTCTAAACGATTAGTGACTTGAGATCCTTCGTCAAGAAGTTTTCACTTTCATAAACATATAAAAAACAAAAATATTTTTCTTTTCTTTTCTTTTCTATATATATTATCATATAAAAATAAAAACCCAAAAACATTTCTCGTTTTCTTGTGTTGAAATAAAAGATTAAAAGCAAAATCAATAGAATATTCCTCAACTTGGAGTATTATCATAATAAGTTCCCAAACCAAAGATTAAAACTTGCCTTTGTGTCACTTGCGAATTCGGCTCACCTTTGATTGATAAAAAAACTCTAACGGAGGTTTGGCATTAAATTGACGAACCGAAAGGAGCGGGTTTTTAAGGAGCATTTATTGCCCACCTTTGCTCCTCCGCCACTCTGTGCGTTTTTCTTTTAGAGAGCTACCGTACGCTTGTTTGATTTAAGGTTTAAGTTTTTTCCAAAAAAAAAAAAAAAAAAAAAAAAAAAAAAAAAAAAAAAAAAAAAATTGAAAAACCAAAAAACCCAAAAATATTGTTCTTCACCCTCTATCCGTTTAATTCTTTTTCTTTATGTCTTCATCTTACCACTATGGTTGTCAATGGTGTGGAGGTCCTCATAATGGTGGGAATTGTCCCGGTTGTAGCATGGTGGAATCAGGAAACGGGTTTGTTTATGACCAAAATCCTTATTCTTACCATGAAACACCCGACTTTTTCAACCAGCCCCCACACCATGAGATGAAAACATATTCTTGTGAATATTGTGGAGGTCCACACCCAAGTTTTGATTGTCAAGCGGGGAATACGTCTGTCTATGAACAAGATCCATGTAATCAAAACTTCGGGTATGACCATTATCCATATAATTCACCGAATCAGTCACAGCAAACGTATTGTTGTGAGTACTGTGGAGGTCCACATTATAATTCTGATTGTCAAAAAAAGAACCCGCTTGTCTATGAGCATGTCCCTTGTAACAATTACGACTATTCTTGTCATGACCAACCTCCACAGTATCAAATAAATCAAACACCACCTCAGCCAATTCCACAAGAAGTTCTCCATGATCTTCTTGATTCAATAAAAGATTTTAAGGCTTTGGTGATTAAACTTCCCCAAGAAGATCCCCATCAGAAAACTTATGGAGGACTTCTAGCTGAAGAACAAACAGCTAGAATAAGTTCCAAATATCGTCAAACTTTCATTTGCGATGACGATGATGAAGATTCTATGTGGGGAGTTTGCAAGAATTCGTCAGCAGCAATCACACCTGTCCAGAAAAGGCAGGAAGACAAGAGTATTGCAGAATTGCTAGCAGAAGAGCAAATGGAACGTATAAAAGTCATTTATGCTAGCAATATTTATGAGGAGGACGACGAGGAGAGTATTATTCCTTTGAGTGATATAATTTCTCAACTCCCTCAGTCTATAGCAATCACACCCATCTTACAGTCTGTGGACTCCGAGGACTCTCTTATTATGGGGGATGAGTATATTAGCACTATTCCTGAAAAGGAATCGGACGAATTCATAAAGTCTAGTGCTGAGAACCTTATCCCAATCCCAAGTGAGTCTGAGGATATTTCCGACAGTGAAAGTGATGGTTCTTTTCGTAGTGATCAACCTCTTGACACTACTGATGATTTTTTCGGGGACGTTTTCTAACCCTCTTTTCAATTCAAACGATGAATTTTCCGGGATTTTCTCTAATCCCCTTTTCAATTCAAATGATGATTTTTCCTCTAGTGATGACGAATCACTTTCTGATGAGGACGTTCAAAATGAAAGTTTCAAAGTCTATTCGTATTCTCTTTTTGAATTTGATGATGAGTACTTTTCTTGCAAAATAAATCCTCTCTTTGATGAAGAGTTAGAGAACGATGAGTTCAAGGACTCTATTATTCATAAACTTGATGATATGACGTCAATTCTTAATCCCGGTATTGTTAAGGACAATCTTTCTCCGACATATGTGACTTTTCCTTCTGAGGATCGCCATTATATTGACTTCACATATGTCGTTCGAGTTTTTCTACCTTTCTTCGCCTATAAGGTAGATTATCCTTTCCTTCACTCGTGTGGGAGTGAAGACAAAATTTTTGACCCCGGCATCTCCATTTATCAATCTTTTGAGTTGGATGTATCTCATCGGAGTGGAATTTTCAAGAACTTCAATGTTTATCCAAACATATTGAATGAAAGTCCGATGGAGATTTTCTCTTCCACATGCTTCCCCAGGAACAAATGAATTCGGGGTCGAGTCAAGCTAGTGACTCGGTTAACAAAAACATTAGCACCACATGGGTGACAACCCATGTTTCTGACTTCTTTCTATTTTCTGACACTAAGTGTGGGGGAATTCCTCTACTGTGCTTTGTTTGTGTGTTGTTTGCTCTTGTTTGCAGGTTTCCCTTGGATTGTGATGATTGTCGCGCCTGTTTTCAATCCAGCCGCCCAATATCCTATCCTTTTGCTAACATCAGTCACTCTAATTCCAAACCTTAAACGATATCGCCCATTCACACCTCGTTGGGACACGACCTGGGTAATCACTTACCTGGTTTCACACACACACACATCGTATTCACGGGTTTTGTAAATTTGCCTTTTTCCTAAAAGGTTGATTTGTCATTTCCCGCGTTTCTCGCGTATCCGTCGTCTGATAATATTTATATATACACTTTAGCACGGATCAAACTTCCACAGGCTCTTTAAGCTTTTTGGGCAATTATAATGGTGGAATAATAACTTTTAGAGTAAATTGCAAAAATCGTCCTTAAAGTTTGGTCAAATTGCATGTTTCGTCCCTGAAGTTAGGAAAGTGCAAGAATCGTCCATGTGGAAAACTTTTGGGGCAAATATAGTCCCTTGCCAAGTTCAAATGACACAAATACCCCTGTCCTTTTCTTTTTTTATATTCCTTTTCAGTTTTTAACACAAATGGTCCGTGTGTTGCGCAAGGCTTTACAAATTTAGTCTTTTTGTTTCACAAATGGTCCTTCTTACACAAAATCGTTCTTGTGTTGCGCAAGGCTTACATAAATGGTCCTTGAGTCCGTTTTTTACGTTTTCGTCCGTTTTTCTTACGTTTTTGTCCGTTTTTATCTGTTTTTGTCCGTTTTTCTTACGTTTTTTCCGTTTTCGTCCGTTTTTTTACGTTTTCGTCCGTTTTTCTTTCATTTTTTACGTTTTTCTTCCGTTTTTCTTCGTTTTTCTTTTCGTTTTTCTTCGTTTTTCTTTTTACGTTTTTTCTTTTTTCTTACGTTTTTTTTACGTTTTTTCCGTTATTTTACGTTTTTTTCTTTTTTGTAGTTTTTCTTACATTTTATCCCATTTTTTCGTTTTCGCCCTTTTTCTTTGCGCTTTCATCCGTTTTTTATCGTTTTCGGACAGTCTGTTTTATCATTTTTGTTCATTTTCCTTACGTTTTTGTACATTTTTTCCGTTTTCTTTTTTTCTGTCCGAATTTTTTTATTTTGTCTGAATTTTTTATTGTAGTCCGAATTATTTTATTTTGTCTAAATTTTCTATTTAGTCCGATTTTTTTTACCAAATTTTTTAAAAAAATAATTAAAAAAAAACAAAACAAAATTTTTGTCCGAATTTTTTTTTATTTTATTTATTTTTTTAAAAAAATTTGAATTTTTGAATTTTTTATTTTCTTTAAAATATTCGGACAAAAAAGAAAGAAAAAATGGGAAAAAAATTTTGAACTTTTTTTATTTTTTTTAAAAAATTCAGACAAAAAAGAAAAAAAAATTATACAAAAAATTCGGACAAAATTTTTGATTTTTGATTTTTGATTTTTTTTTTTTTTTTTATAAAAGTTGGTCAAAAAAAATCGGACAAAAAATTCGAACAAAAAAAAGAAAATGAAAAAAAACATACAAAAACTAAGGTAATGAACAAAACTGGATAAAAACAAAAACGTAAGAAAAACGTCCGAATACGTTAAAAACGGATGAAAGCGCAAGAAAACGGGCGGTAAAAACGTATAAAAAGGAAAGTAAAATTGTAAGAAAACGTAAGAAGAAAACGTATGAAAACAACGGAAAAACGTAATAATAACGAACGAAAACGTAAAAAAACGTAAGAAAAAACAGACAAAAACGTAAGGAAAACGGAAAAAACGCAAGAAAAAACGGACGAAAACGTAAAAAACGAAAGAAAAACGGACGAAAACGTAAAAAACGAAAGAAAAATGGACAAAAACGTAAGAAAAAACGGATCAAAACGTAAGAAAAACGGACGAAAACGTAAAAAATGGAAGAAAAACGGACGAAAACGTAAAAAAACGTAAGAAAAACGGACAAAAACGGATAAAAACGGAAGAAAAACGGACTCAATGACCATTTGTGTAAGCCTTGCGCAACACAAGGACGATTTTGTGTAAGAAGGACCATTTGTGAAAAAAAATGACTAAATTTGTAAAGCCTTGCGCAACACAAAGACCATTTGTGTTAAAAACTGAAAAGGAATATAAAAAAAAGAAAATGACAGGGGTATTTGTGTCATTTGAACTTGGCCAGGGACTATATTTGCCCCAAAAGTTTTCCACATTGACGATTCTTGCACTTTACTAACTTCAGGGACGAAAAATGCAATTTGGCCAAACTTTAAGGACGATTTTTGCAATTTACTCTAACTTTTATGAGAAGTATTACTCACAAGGGGGTGTCACACTTGTGTATCTAGCCTAGGATCATTTTTATAGTTAAAGAACACTTATTAACTGAGTAAAAACAACCCTAGGGCAGTAAATGAGTAGGAAATGATCGGACTTATGGTTATGGGGAGTAAAATCCCCATTAAATGAGACTTTGTAACTGCTAGATGAGTCCAACCGATCGGACTGGAGTCCAGCCGATCGGTTTCCCTTGTCCACTCTCTCCAGCCGATCGGCTGGAGGCCTCCTGCACACACAATTTCATCTTTTTCTTGTTTTATTTTGTTGCATGCTCGTTCCTTGATCTTGGCACTTAATTCTTCAATAGAACTCGATGCTTTCTTGATATTAAGGGTTAGAAACATTGGTGTTTACGAATCATCACTGCTATGCGTGGTTTCCAACGTTGCTTTAGTCTCGGGAATCTTCAAGTGTGCATAACTTTTCCAATTCTTCAACTTTTATTCTTCTTTTCCTGTACTTGGCTACATTTAACTTGGATACACACTTTTTCATGATTTAGTAACAAAAATATATAAATATAACCAAATATAATGCACAAAACTAACGATAACGTAACTAAAAACATGCTAATTCTGAGCGTTATCACGTCCTTACCGAATAAACTCAACAATCTGACTAATAGTCATGTTCACGAAAAGATCTTCAACTAGTTTGGGGCTCATGAGCTCATCTATCTCACCTTTGCAGCACATGTTTGTGAATTAAATTTTGTCGTTCAAATAAAGCTACATAATTTATCACTGGGCTAAATTAGTCTTTCATTTCCAAATTAACTAGGCTTGTTTTTGTATTGGGTTTATACTTTCTATAAGTTAGTAAACAATAAATACAAACCAATAAGTGAATGAAGGTGTAGCACAAAAGTAAAATTAATGTAAGTCGTACCGGCTTTGTAAGAAACGAGTAAAATAGCCCGCGCGATGCTACGGTGCGGCCGTTTTATTGCTATAGTTTTATTTACTTAAAAGTTTTTAACTTTGTTATGTATGTTTTTTTAGAGTGGTAATTTTTTTACTGTATTTGTAGTTTTGTTTATCTGTTGAAGTGAGTATGTTTTAATCTTTTACTGAGTTTCAAGAAAGTTGTTGAACAGGTATGAACATGAGGTACAATGTTTGGTAACACATGATTGGTTCATATTGAGTTGAACAATGTTTAGGTCTGCCATAGTTGATTGGTATACCTGCTAACTGTACAATAAAGGGTATTAGTCTTCCTAACCCTTGAACAGTAAAGTCCCAAATGTTTGTTAGCTAATGGGCTTTTGCCAAAATATGACCTTAACACTATTAGGCCTTTTACCTGGAGTAATATCAGTTTCTCAACCAATAGGAATACAAATTATATAATGATAAAGAGTTTAAAATTACTAATAATTGTCACATCATCAACCACTATTAGTATATACCGTATATAATTCATATTTCACACATCCAATCCATATGTAACACGCGCCACATGTGGCCAAAGCCTTCATCCTCCCCTGCCCTTCATCTTCCTATCACCAATGGCAAAAAGCTAGCGATGAAATTAGTCGTGCAAAATTTGTTACCCCGTTGTATCTAGAAAACAGGTTTTTCAAGTCGATTATGTAATATAATTCACGTACTATTAGACAAGGATTAATATCTGGGAGCGAAATTAATTTGACTCGAAAATCCTAAGAAGGGCAATATGAAATTAAAAACTGTCAAAATAAATTAGATAAAAGGGTGTTGCTAATAACAATTTGGTTTATGTTCTTTTCACATGAGTCCAGGAAGGAGGAAAACACACCAAAGCAATAAACTTCCTTTTAAAAAGGCAACATTTAAATCATACACATGTCAATGAGAAAGTGTGACCCGACAAAAAGGTTGCAGGTTCGAGTTTTACATATATTAATTTCGTGTAATAGTTGTCTTTAAAGAAAAGAAAGACGAAAAAAATATACCATGTACGCATCATACTAGTATAACAAATCCTTGCCAATGCTTTATCATCATCAAGGCATTTCCCACGTTTAAAAATATAAGCAATCAGATAATCAGGCATAACTGCGTACGCATCATACTAGTATAACAATGTATGTATGAGAAAATTTTTGCTCGCAAGAGCCTAAACCTTCAGTTTCCCACGTTTAAAAATATAAGCAATCAGATAATCAGGCATAACTGCGAAAATTCTGTATTTAATACTGGTATTTTATCAAACAAAATCATCGTTCACAATTTGTATTGGTTATTCGAGTAAAAAAATATGCAGATTTTTATTATTTATGGCTTAATAATACCATTATTTACTGTAAATTTGTTGTTAATGACAGTCTTGTTAGTATTTTCCAAAAGAAATTTGGAAAGATTCTATGCCAATTAATAATAAAATGACGTGCATACGACTCTATAGTTATAGTGAAATTATGTGATTTGCTCGACGTGCAAAATTGCTTGAAAATTGTGTACTTTTTAAGCACTAGTCATTATGTTCTGCCACAAACACGAAACAAATAACGTGCAGCGAACATTTGCTCATTTGATTAATGTAAAACAAAGATTTCACAAGCGCTATCGATCCATGTCATTTTCTCATACATACACTGTTCCAATGACTCGTTATGGCGGGCTTCTCTATGTCCAAGCAAAAATGCTAGTATAACAAATCCTTGCCAATTCTTTATCATCATCAAGGCATTTCCCCCACCACTCATCTGAGCCAATAAAAACACCATCACAACCATAAGATTGACTAATAAATATAAGAATCAAGATAAACTAAGAAAAAAAAAAGAATTACGGCAAGGATTTTATAACACAAATAAGAGAACTTAATATACAACAAATTGCAAGAAAAAACGTATTTAACAGTCTAATACTCGTCCTTTCATTTAATGGTAGGTATGTTGCATTCAATGGTCACAAAAGTGTTGTGCATATTGGAAATTGCAAAGTTGCAGGATTGGCGATTAAAAAGTCAAGCAATATGCAAATTTTGACAAAAAAAAAGGATAAAAGTTGATGAATCAATGGTCCAAATCAGGCTCCATATCTACAAAACTATGTATAAAAAATAACAATGAAATTTTACCTGTTTAAACCATCTTCAACGCTACAATAAGTATTTACTCATCAACTTCTGTCACTGCTGAATGTAATCTAACTCTACAACACCATTATATACAGGATTATCAACTGCAACCAAAAGCAAAATAACATTAGATACAAATTATCATAAAAATTACAAAAGAAAAATGGTTACATTAATATGTAACCTACGTACCTCTAAAGACAGAAACTTGATGCCATCCGCAAGCTAATCACCTTATGATTTTCCAAAAATGACAACAAGATAACAAATTAACAACAAAGAATTGACCTTTTCACAGTTGTATCAAAACCATCCTCACTAATCTGATCAAAATCTATTATCTGCACTTTTTTATTTGATCAGAACTGGATCTTGGGTCCTTATTTCTATCGAAAAGTAATGCAGTCCAACTAGTATTGTACAGTTGTACAAAGGGTGCTTGAGATGAAAACGAAATCCACCATGAAAAAATTCTCGTTTGCAACTCCCCGACGTATAATATATTCTTGTGTATTAGTTTCCCGGATGCATCAAATTACCCTACGTCACCTGCTAATTACTTCCATTGCAACCCTTACGATTTGTAACAATCCTTCAACGTCTTGGAAGTTGAAATCAAGAGCTGGTTTTATTATTTCTTTATGGCGGGCATGTTCGGGTTGTGAAGCAGACGCTGCTAGAGCAATCTGGGATCTTCTTGAAGCTTCCATTGCCAAATTGACATCCTGTGCCTGCAAAGATTTTGGATGTAAGATGCCAAAACAGACATTTCGGGAGTCTTGGTAACAGATTAGTACGAGTTTGAGTCAAAAGTAAGATTTTCAAAATTTGATAACGGGTCTGTCCGGGTCAGGTCGACCCATCAATGCCGTTTCTCCCATTTTCAACTTGATAAATAATTAATGTATAAAATAATACTACGAAAATTGTACTATTAAGATAGAAAGCAAGTTTATGAGGTTGGTAACAGTTATATACATTTTTGGTGACATGACCCGCTAGAGACCACATATAATTCACATAACGCGTGCCACTTCTAGTTACAGACTTACAACAAAAAGATTAACTGGTTTTCGAGAGTGCACTCACAAAGTTAAGAATCCGCAGAAAGTTAGGTTTATTTCGAGCAGCAATTACATGATTGCCACCAATTTGAGGATCGTTAACACCCTTGGCTAAGGCAGCTTTGTCAACAGCTGCTGGGTTGTTCAAGTTATCAATATCAGATGCAGAAGAAGAAGGAGACTCACCTACAGATTAGAACCAACAGGAGTCATGTATAGTAATAACAAATATAAACCAAACATTGCATAACTTTACTTAGTAACACCAATGTTCATTTTATATAATTGGTTATAATGGGTCACTTTCAAGTCGGCGTCCAAATTAGAAAGAAAGTGAAGTCAGTAGAGAATTTTATGCAATTTGTCCCAAAAAATAATAATAATAATAATAAATAAATAAATAAATAAATAAAATAAAATAAAATAAAATAAAAAAAGAAAGATAAAACAAAGAATGTGACAACTGACATACCAGTAGGACCTAACTGGAAAGAGGTCTGCAATTCCTGCCTATCTTTCGAGGCAACAGTATGTGAAGAATAGACCACCTTTAAGTATGCCACTTCTGCTAATTTGTAGGACAGTGCTGCAGCTGCCATCTCTTTTGATTTTTCGTATTCATGAGCAACATACCTATTAATCAAACATTGTCAAAAGATATCCGTATTGTTGGCTAATCGAGATCTTCCAACACAAGAATGCAAACATTAATAAACTGAACTTAACTTGCCGAGGTCATCAGAATGTTACTTACTCGCAAAGTTTTGCAGTGCTACCGTACATGGTCATTGACTGAGCTATATCACCATGCTTGCCACTCTCGGTATAGCTGGATTCTAATAAAGAGGATCCATAGAGGAACTTAAGGGCTGCTTGGAAATACAGCAAATTACTCTCATGGTTTGATGACTTTGATCCATTATTCTGCAAAAACAAATGAAGGTACAACAATCATCACACAATGGTACAGAAACAAAAATTATCAAGGGGGTCTTAGGATGTGCATTTTTATTTTTAAAATTTAATCATGTGATATTGAATAATGATAATGGTGTTTATTTATTTATTTATTTATTTGTGTAACTAGACCCAGCGTTAAGCAAACTGTGATTAGAAACAAGACCTAGTGCATTTTGACGACTAGATAACACAATACTCATAAGCACAGTCAGGTTACTATAACACTAGAAACTGATTACACGATCACTTTATAAGAGAAGAAATGCTAAAAACCTTAAGACGATCGGCCATGTGTTTAAGAGCTTTTGCCTCTTTTATAGCACTTGCAGCCTGATTGGATGACTCCCGTCTAAGTGGACTAGGGGTTCCCCTATGCGTGTTTGGGGTGGGATGTCTTACACTCACCGACTGATTTCCATTCATGTTTTCACCTTTCTTTTTCTGCTTTGGCGCTTTTGATACATCAGCCATATCAACACCATCAACCGACAACTTATTTCCCTTATTTTCTTTTAAAGAATGCTGGGGAGGACGTGATGTCTCGTTTTGACCTTTACCAGATGGTGGTAACGAGTGCGTTTTTCCTCTTTCCGACACATCCCGCTTAGATGATCTCTCACCATCAGGTTCCATTTTCACATTCTGCTTCACATCCTGAATTGAGATCGGTTTTCCTGCAGACTCTTTCTTTGAAGCAGACCCCTTTTCAAACTTATCGGGATTACTGGATGGTTTATCTTGAGACCTATTTTCATTCATACGTTCAGATAACTTAAGATTCATCTTTTCATTATCAGATTTTGAACTCCGATGTTTGTCTTTAGATCTTGAAGATGATCCTTTCCCACTTTTCCTTGCACGAGAACCATTGGAATGAGATTGATGGTCTTTCTTCTTTTCTCCATTATGTCCTATAAATGACGATTTTGCCCCTAATGTTACAAATTCAACAGACGCTACTATGTCCCCCTTACTTGGTAAGTGACCTAAACCCTTGTCTAAAGATTCCACTACACCTAATTCCTTCTTGAACGAGTTTGATCTGTAACTTCCTCTATCATCTTCCCAATCCTTTTTAAGAGTGACAGGATCTTGATAATTATCAACACCTTCAATATTTCTTCTAGATGATGCAAGTTTTTCAGGATTTAAGATCCTCAAAGGAGATGAAGAAACAGACTCCACAGGTGACCCTTTTGTTTCAAGGTTATTCACTTTATTTTTATGAGAACCCGAAACCTTTGAAGAGCTCGAATTGGCAGCCAATAGTCTACCTTTGTCTTCCTCCTGGAATTCAGGTACTTTTACCTTTTTACCCTTCCTCTGCCCAGTTTCACTCGTTTCTTCTATTTGGGCATCATCAAATTCATCGGATTTCCTTTTCCTGACAGAATCCTTTTCTTCACTTTTTACTGTATCAAAGGTTCCTTTTTGATGTTTTGGATTTATAACTTTTGAGACAGAATTTGAATCTTTGGGACGGTCATCATATTTCAGATGATCCTTTCTTGGAGGTAAATCAGTAACGGAACTATTAATTGCTTTAGACCCATCATGGTCAGAAGACCTCTCTTTGTCGGTCCCATGATTATTATCTGTTTTTACTTTCTTGGAATCCCTTGAATAATCTTGACTAGACTCTCTTTTGTTCCTAATCTTTAATTGAAGGGCCTTATTACCTGAAATCGACATTTAACACTTGATAATCAGAGACTCTAGAAAACATAGGTAACAGGTCAAAATGGGTACTTTTTAAGGCGCGTCAAAACTGGTTAGGTCGGGCCGACCGGAAACCCTCAATTTCTGTGGTAAATGATAAATGAGTTAAATATAACTAGACGAATACCCGCGTAAAGCGACGGTGTAAAACGGCAAATAATTATACTTGCGAAATTGTGATTCTAGTTTGACCCTTGATGCAAAATTTACGGGTTCAATTTGTAGTCATTGCGAGAAAATAATTCATGGGTTAGAAACAAAAAATTATAAAAGTTGATTAAACAACATTTAAAATATTAATGTACTTGTAGATGATATTACCATTTTTAATCAAGGGTATAATAGTCCACTAACATTACTCAAATTTTAAGCATTTTAAGTTTAATGAATGTATATGCATGCATTATAAGTAGTAGAGATTAATTAGTTTAAAGTTTTACAATAAAAATGTAACACTTTGTATTTAATTGATTTACGAGGTTTTATGCATTTGAATACACTTCCGACAATGTTTGACCCATTTCCTTTTAAGTTCAAGCTTAACCATTTGACTTATTAGAAGAAGCAAAAAAAAAAAAAAAAAAAAGAAAAAAAGAAGCAAACTCAATGACCCATTTATGGGACATAATTGCTACCTCTGCATACAAGAAAAGATCAAAGTAAATTTCATACGAAATACCTTCATCCACAACTTTATCACGTAGTTTTTTCTTTTCTTTGTGCTTTAATCTGTGCTTTTCCGCAATCAAGCTAATAGACTGACCAGAATCTTGAAATTCCACTTCATTCACAAGTGGGCTCTGGTTAGCACCATTCAAGCTTCTGGTTTTATTCGAGGTATGAAGATTCTTCTTTGTGGAGTTGGAAGACAATGAGGGTCTCTCCTGCTTTGGTTCATGTGGTCGATCTTTTGTTCCATGTTTTTTCTTTACACCAGCTTGTGGACCAAAAGGCTGGTGTCTTTGATCAGGATACGGAAGTTCAGCTGAAAATGGGGGTCCACCAGGATGAACCGGCTGTAAACCTTGAATCGCAGGAGCAGGGACAAGATATTGGATGGTCACAGCCTTAGTTGTCTCGTCCTGATCTATGCTGCACCGATTCATTCCAGGCCTATTGATGGGACAATTGTTTAATATATCTCACAAGGCCTTGCTTATTTTGCAAAGGAATAATCAATAAAAGTTAACATCCATTGTTTTATAAAAGAAATTAAAGATGGGAGAAAGAACTTACAGCCAATCGAGCATGCTGCAGAGCCAGTTCTCAGGAAGGTTGCCCGGATTTACACCGGGCGGTAAAAGTCTCCATTTCTCACATCTGTCACAACAAACCCAGTCTTCCTTGACTAAGGCAGGAGGTACTGCTGCAGAAGCTGCATCAAGAACAGGCACACCATTTCCCGATGCAGATACTAGTTGTGGGGTCGGGCCTGGACCCACTCCTGGATATACCAACGAAGATGGTTTTGGACCTTTTTTTCCAATCTTACTCTCTTTTGAAGAAACGTTGCTTTCTAGACTACCTTTTTCAGCAACATTGCAGTCCTTCGGCCTGTCCATAGAAGGCTTCTCCTCCACAGCCATGTCCTCCCCATCTTCAAGTTCGGGATAAAGTTCCCCAAAGAAATCTTTATATGTCTCTCTCACCTTTCCATTATTCTTCAGGTCGTCCACTTTTGAGCCGTGAGTGTTATTTCTATTTTTGGAAGAATAATCACTCTTAAAGCCAACTTTTGGGACCTCGACACTTTGGATTCCATTTTCCAAACTCTGGCTTCCTTTCGATTTCTTCTTGCCTCCAGAAGACGACGTCGCCAACTTCATGCCATCTTTCTCGTGTGATGTAGCTTTATGAGCAGCCTTCTGCTTCAAAGGCTTTACTAATTGGGTATCATGAATTTTTCTACCGCCTATGGAAACATCAGAATCAGATTTTATGGGGAAACCTGAATGCTTCTCATCAGAATTCACATTTCCATTCTTTTTGTAAGGCTTCTCGACCCGGAAATCATCATGGGTTGATACTGGATCCAGTGACTCTTCTTTTGGTACAACAGAGGGTTCACCCTTGAAGGTAGTGCCTTTTCTAAAATCCAAAACATTATCATGTGTATCTGATAAAAGAGGAAGCTTTAAGGCATTAGAAACAACATCTCCACAAGACAAATTATCGTTGACCGCTTCCTTCTTTCTTGCTTCTACCGAAGCAATTTTATTCTCGGTCTTTGGCTTTTTCTCACAGAAAATGTTTCGATCAACTTTAGACTCAGACTTACTAACCGAAAAAGGAGTTTCTTGGCTTTGTTTATAAACAGAGCCACAGCTACTATCTTCTCGTTTTTCTTTTTCAGTCAAGCACAAGAGATCATAAGGAAGGGGAGACAGTAAACCTCCAAGAACTGGAAATGATGTCATCATCTATTGTAAAATCAGAGTAAAAATCTCACTGTTAATGAATATGACATTAAATAACATGCCAATTTCTACTCACCCGTAAATTTAAAATAGGATAATTTGGGTCATATTTATTCCACAATCGGTCAAACAAGTATATTTTTTAACTTAACTAGCATTTAAATGGAACAAAATTCGCCCAAAATGTATTCAAACCTCTTTAATAGCTTTATTGAAAAGATTAGATGATTATCTAAACAGTATAAATTTGTAATCGTATTTGATACATTCATTATTTATGAACATAACAAAAATGGACAAAAGATGTTGGTTGGTCAACCTGACCGAACATGTTTGACCTGTTAAGCAACACGGCCGGCAAGCCAATTTTGTCACCTCTAAGAAAAACAGATAAAAAATACGAGTATATATTAGGGACAATACCAACCTCAAGAATACTAGTGGGGGATTCATGACAAGGGGTGTCACGAGGCACATGACAGAAATCATCACTATCTACAGGACTGGCTTCCAATGATGATGAAGGAGAGACATCAAGCCCCAGTCCACTGTAAATTTCTGCCTTCTTTCGAGTCGACAAGTTATCAGAGCCAACTTTGAGTCGAACCTTCAGTGACGTTTGGTCTGAAGTGTTAGCAAAGTTGTTAACAGGTTGTTGTCCATTAGAAGTGAACTTGTCACCAGTCTTGGCAGATGACATGTGCACTTCTTGTTTCACTTTACCATTCACTGGCGGCCCCCTAGGTGCTGGTGCACCGCTGGTTGAAGCTGCTCCATATCTAGTTGCATTTGATACGAATGCAGAGTTCTGACGACCACCCTGTGTAATAATATAACTGAATATGTGTGTGCAAAACAAAGTCACAAGTACCCTCGAGGGGATCAATATTGAATTAAATATATCAAAAATTCTCTAATTTACCCTAAATACGATCACAACAAATGCTAATAGCAGATTATTATGAGTTAAGCAGTCCCCACTATTTCAAATAGTCGAATAGGGTATGAGTTAGCCTAACAGATCTGTACAGAGATGCACTAAATTAGCATTTTTATTTTATTTTTTACAGCACAAAACACTATAAACAGTGTGTGTAGAGTATGCATGTGCATATCCATTGAACCATGTAAGTATGCCCATTAAGCAAATCTAATAGGCATGAAACTAACAATATTAAGTTTTGTTGTCCTGTATGTTTATAAAACGTCAAAAGTAATATAAACATATTTGATGAACCACATAGATATCTCTTATGGGATTATCTATAAATTAGGAACCATACTTGGGTATGGTATCAAAGGAGTTATTAGCAAGATTGAAATGATGGATGTTCCAAAATAATTACCTCTATAAGCAGATCATTAGGGTGGATGGTCGCATTACTGAAAGAAGCCTTTGGTGGCGTCTTTGGGTTAGGACAAGCAGGAGAGCGTTGATAAGAAGGCAAAAACGAACCGTATCCCCCAAACTTTGCTCCTGCAAATAAGTTTCACAAATGCTAGAAGAATCAGCATTCCAAAACTTTTTAGTTTGGGAGTAACAACGACCCGCTTACTTCTTCAACTTACCCAGGTTTTCAGCCGAGACTCCACCTTCAAAGTCCTTCTGAAAATGTCCCAACACATCTTGAAGTTTCTCATCCTTCAAATATCGCAGCAACAAAAGTGACATAAGAACAAAGAAATAACCATCAAGACAAAAATTACAATGCATATAGATTCTGTGTCTAAACTTCTGATACTATTTGTCCTTAAATACCCGTATCAAACTATCTATCTTTCTCTTATCCAGGTCAACCAACTACACAATAACATATTTTGCAAGGGTAAAATTGAAATAGCGTTTTGCTTTACCGACTACAATTGCGTTTTCTAATAGCATGTGATAACATTAACGGACTAACTTTTTTTAAGGGAAGAACTACTAAGCTAACAAAGTAACTTTAGTAAGGGGAGTATAATTACATAAAGGAAGCTAGCAATGTTCAATGTCAATTTCATCTACTTAGATAAACGCGTCATCTTGGCACATTCCCCATGCCTAGTGCGTTGGGGTGTGGCAAGGTGCTTGGGTGTTGACTATGTCCCCAATTTGTTGACTACAAACAAGAGATGTAATTTTGGATACAGCGGGAGCGTTGGAGCGGTTCATTAAATTTTATGGCAGCAAGTGAAAGAATGTTGCAACACAACAACACGAATCCCTTTATGTTAGTTACGATTAATGACTAAAGAACGATAAGGATGTATGAGTGTATATAAACGATACCCTGTATCATAGTTTTCATATCCGTTCATATAGATCCTTGCAAAATAGCTTCACATCATAATTTCAACCCTAACAACAACTATCGGTTTATGTTACTCAGTTTAGATAGTGACCTTGTCATTTGCTGGCTAAAATTTCCTAAAATTTCAAACAATTAAACCCTAAAGCTATACACCTTAAAAAAACAATGATACTCACTAATAAGCTTCCAACGATCATCCTTAAAACGAAAGCACCAATCAAACTCATATCATAACATACACAACACATAGATCTAATTATCTAAGTATCTAACTCATAAAAAACAATCCACATTAACAATCTAACAATAACTAATCAACACAATTCAAACCCAAAACCGAAAAAACAATCGAAACAAAACAAATTCCTTACAAGATAAGATAGAGCAACATCAGGATCAATTGTTGCATCATCATACTCATTATCATCATCATCCTCATAATTTCCATTATTAATATTAACATTATTTTGAAAATAAGCTTCACCTTCTTCAATCTCAGTATCTAAATCCATATCATCACCATACCTTAAACTATTCCTACCATCTCTACTCCCAACAGAAATCATCCAAACCAAAAATCACCACACTTTTTTTTTTTTTTACTAATTATTTATTTATTTATATAATAATAATTACAATAAAAACACAATTTGCTTAATGAAAGTTAAAAATCTCATCGACCCATTTCAGGAAATAGAAAACCCATCAAAACCCACAAAGGAATTAATCCAAAACATCAAGATCCGATTATTAATAATTTATCAACAATTAATGACAAAAAAAGGGAAAATAAAATATGAGCTGATCTATGATACAATTTTTATAAAAATTGGTTTATATAAAATTTGATGGAATTGAAATCGATGAGCGATGAAAAGAAACAAAAACGGAGGAGGAGACTCTGGTTTTGGTGTACAGCTGCCGCTTTTTTTATTTTTATTTTTCTAGTAATTGTTTTTTATTATTTTTTGTGAGTTGGTTTTTTGGAGTGAGGGATTTTAAAAAAATTTAAAAGAATTTGTGATAATGTCTTTTCAATAAATAAGGTATTACATGTGTTTTTGTCCCTCCCTTACTTTGATTTCTTTTCTTTTTTTTTTTTTTTTTTTTAACTTTCCTTTACTTTTTTTTTTAACTTTCCCTTACTTTGATTTCGGTGTCAGATAGGTCAATTCTACTTTGATTTTAATCGATGCTAGGGATAAGACCACTCACAACGGTTTGAGTCAAGAGCACGTTAAGGAGCAAATTTTGCACGTTAACGTGCGTTAACCGTTGTGACCATATTGTGTTACGCACGTTAAGGGCTGCGTTATACCTTAAACCTGCGTTAAGGTAGAAAGTGTAAAAAAAAAAAATTCAAAACTGCCCTTGCGTTATACCCCTTAAACGGTCTTTCATGCGTATGAATTCAAAATGAAAAATTACAAAGCAGGCCCTTGTGTTTAATACTTAATAACGGCTATATGTTAAAAAAAAATAAATAAATAAAAAAAAAAAAAAAAAATAAAAAATAAAAAAATTCACTCTCCTATAAATACCCATTTCACACAACTTTTTTTTCACACTTCCACAAATCAATACACTACATCTTACACTATTTCTTCAACTTCCACTAAAAAAAAAAAAAAAAAAAAAAAAAAAAAAAAAAAAACGTTTTTGATTCACAATGGATCCGAATCAAGCTAGCAACTTTTCAGATGACGAAGAAGACATTCAGTGGATGGCATCCGTGTACGAACAAGTTGTGCAGATGGAACAACAAGAAGCAGCTGGACCTTCGATTGCACGTGGGCATATCTTTCGTGAACGTGAGATTGCTGATGAACGTTTGCGTGCCGACTATTTCAATGAAGACTGTAAGTATCAGGCACGGGTTTTTCGAAGAAGATTTCGTATGAGCCGGCGAATATTTCTACAAATAGTCGAAGGTATTCAATCTTATAACTCCGATTATCTTCCTGATCATTTTAAGTTTTTTACTGAAGCGAAAGATTGTACCGGCCGAACAAGTATAAGTGTTCTTTTGAAGTGTACTTCTGCTGTACGCCAATTGGCATACGGCACGTCACCCGATGCGTTTGATGAGTATTTGCAAATGGGTGCGAGTACATCATCTGCGTGTCTTGATAATTTTAACAAGTGCGTTATTGATTTGTTTATGCCGGAGTATTTAAGAAAACCAACATGGACCGACATTCAAAGTATTTACGAAAGACATGAGTCGGCCCATGGTTTTCCTGGAATGCTTGGTAGCATTGATTGCATGCATTGGGAGTGAAAAAATTGTCCGGTTGCTTGGCAAGGGCAATTTGGTAGGGGTGATAAAAAAAATACCCAACTATAATGCTTGAAGCAGTTGCTTTACAAGATTTATGGATTTGGCATGCATTTTTTGGGATGGCGAGGGCGAATAACGATATTAATGTTTTGGATAACTCACCGTTATTCGACGACATTCTTAATGACGTCGCCCCTGCAGCACCATATATGGTAAATGGAAGGAGGTATGAAAAGGGCTATTACTTAGCCGACGGTATTTACCCACAGTGGGCTACGTTTGTCAAATCCTTCTCGGCAACAACTGACGCGAAACATGGTTACTTTAAAAGGAAACAAGAAAGTGCACGAAAGGATGTCGAACGTGCTTTTGGTGTGCTTCAAGGACGTTGGGGTATACTAAGACAACCGGCACGTCAATTGGAAATTGCGAGGATAAAGAGAATCATGTATTGTTGCATTATTTTGCATAACATGATTTTGAAAGATCAAAAGTTTGCACTACGTGATTTTAACGATATGTGGGTGGATTCGTCACCACGTTTGAGGCAAAACAGGTGGGTCGACAGATGCGATGGCCAACGTCGAAGGGCAAGAGAAATACGCGACAGAGAAACGCATACTCGACTCCAACGAGACCTTATGGAGCATGTTTGGCAGAAGCACATTCAACATCAAGAAGAAGAATATTCAGAAGACGATGAATAAATAATTAATTCGTTATCATGTTATGTTTTTTAAATTTCGTTGTAATTTTTTTTTTAAGTATGTTATGTTTTAATGTAATGTTATGTTTTAATAAATGTTATGTTTTTAATAAATGAAGTATGATTATAATTTTAGGGGTTGAATTTGAAAATATTTGATATAAAGGTGAATTAAGGTGTGTTAAAGCTGAGTTATTGTTGGGTGTGTTAAAGTTGAGTTAAGTTAAGGTGTGTTAAAACTGACGTGGCATGCCTTAAATTTTAAAGTTGAGTTAACTGTTGGGAGTGGCCTAAGGGGTGCTTGGTAGGATGTTTTAGAGGGTAAGGAATGACAAAGGTAATGAAAAATGATGGTTGGTTGCATATAATGCAATTAATCATTGCTTGAAACTGGGTAATAACCCATTACCCAATTAATTGGAGGTATTGGAAATTCATTACTTTGTTTCACTCACATCCAAGTCCTACTCACCTATTCCTCTATTTGAACCAAGCAACAACAATGTAATGAAATAGTTCATTATATTCTTTAGTATACCCTTTGCTATACCCTTTGTCTTTCCCTTTCCTATTCTTCTATTTGAACTAAGCGCGCCCTAAAGCATGCATTCTATTTTCTGAATGTTAAATTTTTTAAATTTCATGATTTAATTGACTTTGTGCAGAATATTTCATATTAATGAGCCATAAAAATTTTCATATCTCAACTAATAGTTTTCATGATTTGGCAAATTACTTTAACTTTTGGTCTATTATATATAGTAGTATGGTGAGATGAAATGAACTTTTACATTTGAAACTTTTGAATTTATTGACTTATAGATGCATATTTCAAACTTGCCGCTAAAAATCTCGTTGTCATGCATGAGTTTCGTGTAATTTTAGAGAATAGTTTAACGGGAAACTATCAGCTACTTATTTTATAGAAGAAAAAAAATATATTATTTGATATTTTCAATTAAAAACCACTTTAACCCCAAAAAATTTAAATTACATATTTTAAAAAATGTAAATCATTAACATACATAAATTATATCATCGTGATGAGCATTTAATTATCTTTCAATAGAGGAATACTTTCATATACTTCAAAAAACCTTTTTATTATTTTTTTTTAGGTTTTTTTGGTTTTTTAGTACTTTATTTTACTTGATATATCACATGTGATATAACACTAATATGTAAGTTCGAACACCTAACATGTTGTCATAAAATGGGCATAATTATTTGTGTAGAACTATAAATGATTCATTGTTTTTGGCATTAAAAAATACACAACATTAGCTTGTCAACCATGTTTATACATAATTTCTGAACCTCCAAATCAATAAAGTTTATACCTAGAATTTTGAGAAAAAATAAGATTTTTTTTTTTAAATCAAACTCATTTGATGTATCACATGTGATATAACATTAATTTGTTAGTTCGAACACTCAACATGTTGTCTTAAAATGGGCACAAAATTTTGAGTATAACTCCAAATGATTCATCGTTGTTGACATTAAAAAATGAACATCCTTAGTTTTTCAACCATATATCACACGTAATTTTTGAACCTCTAAATCAATAAGGTGAGTTATTTTATAGACTATAAGAAACATGGAGATTGAATGACTAATCATAGCCACTCATGAAACAACTTCTTCCACTCACCCCTACAAATCTGCATTATTTCGGATTTGCTGCTGGAAAGCAGTTGGATTCGTTGTTGATCCGTCCTTGATTTAATGCTTCTTGGCTTGAAGCCCTGAAATATTAACACTTCATTGTTAGCACAAAAGGAAAATACAAGTGCCAAGTAATATATTCTTTTCATTTACATTTTCACATTTTTGTACAAATTTGTTGATTCTTAAATAATTTAATAATGGTATCGGTATAGTAGTTTCTGGTATTTCTTCATAAATAATGGTTAATGTTTTTGTAGAAAACTAGAAGGGGGGTTGAATAGTTTTACCGATTAAAAACACTCATTAAAACTTATAGATTGACTTATGTCAATATAGTTTTGATGTGTTGGATATTGAAAGAAATAAAAGCATATAAACTAAACTAGGAGATAGAGTTAGAGAGACACAACCACAACACAAGTATTTATAGTGGTTCGGCTACAAGGACACCTTCCTTGCCCTACTCCACTCCCCGAGTCACCTACTCGAGAGTTCGTTATCACTTCACAACACAAACTCCTTTCACATGGCGGAGAAGTCTTCACAACGTCACTTACACTTTATCCGGTACAAAGCTAGATACCGGGTCTTTCACACAAGGTAGACCAAACCTTCGTCGCCTACACTTTATCCGGTACAAGGCTAGATACCGGGTCCTTAGCACGGTGGACCAAACCAACACACCCAATACAACTTGACTAAAGGATCCAACGTCCTTTTACACCTATCGACTCAACACATTTACAACACCCTTTGAGAAGAAATAAAGAACAAGAATCACTTCTGTGATCTTGGAAGAGAAGAATCAAAGCAACCCATATCACGAGCTTGCACGTCTTCGAGAGGTTGTGATCTCGCCTTATGGAAGGAACCTAGAGAATCACAAAGAGAAACTACATAGAAAGATCCTTGGATCTGAGGTTAGAGAGTTTAGAGTATAGAGAGAAGTAAACTCTAAAAGGGGTGAGAGATAAGAGAGAAATGGCTCACTATTTATAGGCAAAATTGCCTACTGTTCACCCGGTTCCACCGGATCCCTTCCCAGAGGGATCCGGCTAGTGTAAACCGAGGGATCCGGGTAACTAGGTAAACCAGTCCGTATTTTGGGTTACAAACCGGGTTATGGGTTATATGGGTCATGGGTTTTACCCATTATGGATGTCATGCATGATGTCATGCAATGGGTCATGGGTTATGGGTCAAGCTCCATGGTTTATGGTTTATGGACTTGGTTTTGGGCCATGGATAGTCCAAGTGTTTACTAGCTTTTTCTTAACATGTATTTTATAAAATGTAAGTAACAAATGTTACTTAAGTGTTTTTATAAAATAGTTTTGGTTTCATGTAAACTTGTTAACTAGATATGTTTAAGGTTTACTTATTTAATGAAATTAGTTAGTAAACTATTGGCTCAAAGCATTACGTAATTTATTTATCTTGTTAAAATGATTTTACGTTTGTTATCGACAAAACATTAAAAGATCGTAAAATATAAATAAACGTTTTGAAGGTTTATTTGTATTAACAATCTTCCCTTTTTTTGTTGATGACAAAACATAAAATTATTTTAAGTAAAAGATAAAATTCGTAAATTTTTGAATTGTAGTTTTTTCTCTTTCTCCCCCTTTTTGTCGAAACAAAAAGAGCGTCGAAAGGAAACTAACCCGAATGCAAGTTTTAAGAAAAGTAAGTGAAGAAAAGGTGTAAAAATGAATAAGGAGAGTAAGAAGTTCTTAGTTGCTCCCCCTTGTTGAGGGCGTCAAGTAATTAGGGATACTAAGACGTGATCATTGCAAGTTTTTACAATGGTTTTGCTTGGACGAGAGCTCCCCTTAATGAGGACGTTAAGTACTCCATGTGTATTTTTGAAAATCTACAAAACAAAGGTTAGAAAACAAGTATATTGTGTCCTTTTGCTAAAAATGGAGCTGCATAAAATTTTGGTTAGTATTCTGTTTGCCCGGATCCGCCGGTTCCCTTGAAAAAGGGATCCGGTTAGTACAAAGTAAATGATCCGGCTTACCTGCAACTTGTTAGCAGCAATACATAATAGAAAAGGTATGAAGACAAGTAATAATCACACAAATCATGTTCACATAGACAAGAAGCACATAATCATGTAGATTCATTTAATAAAACAAGAGAAATGATACATACATTGGTCAAATCTCTAAAACTAATAAAATGATCTTAGCATGAAAAATTCCTATTCGACTAAAGTTAGGCCTAAAGCTAGAACAGTGAGACCACTTGTGCTTGTACTACAAGGTTTTTAGGGAAGGTTTGGTTTGTTGATGTTAGACCCGTTTCCCGGAATACAAATAGGCCCCACCCCAAATGAAGTTGACCCAAACCTAAGTATATTTGACCAAGGATATGTGGCTGAGTCTTTTAAGTGGATGTCTGATGAGGCCTAGATGCGGCGCATCCAGGAAGTTACATGCGGCGTATGGTAGAATGGAAAGTAGAACCGGCTTGTTATAGTCCATGCGCCGTATTGGAGAAGGAGATACGGCGTATATAAGATGCGGCGCATCTAAAATATAGATGCGGCGCATCGACCTTAAATAAGCAGAAATGACAGAAATGCCCTCTCAACTGGTTTATATGTGTTAGGTTCTAGATATCTCCACACAATTCTTGGGTGTTCCTGTGATGTCAAGATAGAGAGAAGAGAGGGAAGATGATGGAGCATTTGGTGATGAGATGATGATGGTATAGTGGTAATAATTCAAGGGTTAAGCCTATAGCTTGTTTCTTACAGAAGGTATGATGTTCATGATGCTTAATTAGTGTTTAATTGATGAATTATGAAATTAGGGTTTGTAAACCCTAACTTGGGATTAAAGGGTAAATGGTGTTTTAAGATAATTAAGAGGTAATGATAATTATGTGATGAGTTTATAATGGGTTTAAGTTAGTAAATGGTGGGATTGATTATCATATAATCAATATATGATTATATGATGATTAGAAGTGTTTAGAGGTTAGTTATGGTTGTATTAATCATGGTTATAGTTAATGATTATGTATTATATGTTATGTATGATTATGTGTTATAGGATGCTTATGAGGATAATGATGATGTTGATGATATAGATGTTGATGATATTGATTATGTGCTTAGCGTGGAGCTAAGGTAAGTAACTCTCCCTAAAACATGTGTTATGTATGTATTTATCATGTATGATTGTGGTGATTTAAGTGTACAAGAGTTGGATTAGTATGGTTGTGAGCTAAGGATGGATGGCTAGTGACCTTGGATAGGAGTATGTTAGTTATCGGCTTTGGACTAGTTAAGGTATGTTGTTGGTTATGGTTGTGATGAATGAATGTGGTTATGTCAAGAAGTTGTGTACGTCATGAGTGGCATGTGGTAGTTTAGAGGTTTTTATGCGATTATGACGCTTATGTGAGAATATGTGTATGATATATGTTTTTATGACGGGTTACTTACTAAGCGTAAGCTTATTCTTTTAGTTGTTAATGTTTTTGTAGGCTTAAGCACGGCGGAATGGAAGGCTTGGATTTGTAGCATAAGGAGTTGGAATGGATTTGGAAGATAACAAGCATTAGGAGCTAGGTATAATACCGAGCTCGAGTCAAAGTTGTACCCCGAGAGTCTATTTTATGAGTCGTATAAAGCGTGTCAAGATCAGGTAACGATTTGGTGGTCTAACGGTGAGTCAAAGCATGTTTTATGTGTTTTAAGTAAAGTTAAAGGGGTGTTTGGTTTATGTAGGGAATTACGCATTTTGGGTTGTAAACGGGTCATTTGCCGCGTATTACAGTTTGTTATGGTTTTGAATGTAAAGTGAGTATTTTGATACAAGTTATAGTGTTGTATTGAGTTGTGGATGAGTATTGGGTTTATGCAGGTCTTCCTGCTGATGTTCTGTCTCAATTGGTCGATGCGGCGTATCTAGTATATTAGATACGGCGTATCAGAAGTTTAAGGTGATGCGGCGTATCACTTTAGGTGGATACGGCGCATGGTCTCTCAGTTGTGATACGGCGTATCCCTCAAAAGGATACGGCGTATCGGTGGTCACAGAAGGGTTGTTCGGTTGTGTTATAAATTGTGTGAAATGTTTTGAAAGGCTTTCGAGTATATGTTCTTGTAAGTAATTTTAAAAGGGTTAAATGTTATAGATTCTTGTCTTTGAACGAAGAGTGAACGTATGTATGCTTTAGTCAAACGTTTCCGCGTCAAAAGTTTTAAATTTTAGTCAAAACGGGTACGGGGCGTTACAACTTGGTATCAGAGCTTCGGTTTAAGTGAATTAGGTTTTCTTTAGGATTGCCTAGACTTAAACCACTCTTAGAAGCGTTGGACATAAGTGTTGGTTGCGCGAAATTTAATTGCTAAGTGTTGGATGGATTACGTTGATGCTAGTTGAGCCTATTGATGGTAGGTGATGTATGCTTATAATAGTGTTGTTGTGTTTAAGTTACAAGTCCATGGGGACTTGAGATACTTAGATGATTAGTTAGTCGTGCACCTTGGTTGGTGACGGGGATCGTATTGCGATATGTGAATGTATGATAGAACTATAGTGATGAATTGTGAGTAGCAATGCTAAGTGGTATTAGAGACGGGCTAGTAAGTAAATTAAAGAGTTATGATATGATTGCTTGTATGATGTTAAGTGTTGTCGTTTATGCGATGTTAAGTCTATGGTAAGTCATTATAGGTCTAAGTTTTATGTGGTGTGCTTGAGAGCACGATGGCTTAGAAGTGTATGAGTTAAAATGCATTAGAATGCATGTTATATGTGTTGACCTAGTTGTGGTCGATAAAAAATTAAAAGAACACATCGATATGTAAAATAAGTTAAGAAGCAGGGTAAGTACTTGGAAAACATAGATGTTTTGAAAGTGTAATAAAAAGTAAGAAATGAATAACGAAGTATGTTATTAATCTGATGATTGGAAATACATAAATGAATACATGCTTGGGGCATGAGTTTTTATATGCTAAACCAAATAAGAAAGTAAGGGTGTATGAATAAGATGTGGTGAGGTCATGTATCATGTAAGACATGATAACTAAAACATATTAATACCAAATGGGTAGAAATGATGAATGAGATATAGATCCCACTAGAAGTCAAAAGTAACTTGAAATATGCTAGAAGGAATTGTAAAACATAAATATAATCATGTCAATATATCTGTATTGAAATGTGTACGATGAGACTTATGTGAGTACGATAGAATAAACCTATGTAAGGTTTATATGCGTAAAAGTTGAAAAGACTAAAATGAAGTAATGGTAAAGGTTGAGAATGTAGTCAACACGAGGTTGACGGGAAATAATAAAAGTGCGTTGTAAGAACACATAGAAATGTGTAAAATATAATGAACAAATATTATATAGAACTTGTTTAAAATAAAGATGACACGTAGTGAGTTGCTGACGAACGTAAGAATGAGTTTATAGTTGGGTTGTAGATGTGTAAGTAAGTGGATCAACGTAAGGGTAAACAACACAAGATTGTGTATGATAAAAGAATAGCCATAGCAAGACAAGAAGAGAGATGCTAACTGGTATTAGGGATGGAATCAATAAGTAACTTAAGGTGTTAACTCATAAATAATGGATTATGATGACGAGAAGTGTACTCAATCATAATGTGTAATGATAAGATGAAATTGACACGCTAATTGTTAGGGGTTGTTGACATAAGAAAAACAAATAAGATTTAGTAACAACGCTTTAAGTATGGATCATGATGATATTGGGTGTACTAACGTATAGTGTGAAGAGACAAGACGAAACTAATGAGTTAATATTAAGGTGTTTAATAACTTGAGGGTTAAAGAATGAGGATAGAAAGAGATGGCATGAATTGTGACCCACATAGGGTCTCATTAAATTTAGGGATTAAGGACTAAAGTTAAATTGGTATAGAGACGGGGTAACGGTAGGGTAAAGTACTTGAGAGTTAAGCGTGAAGGTGAAGTTGTGATTAAACGGGAATGTATATATAACGGACGAAAATTAAATGAACAAGTTTGAGTGTCAGAATGAAACGAGATAAGTTAAGAATATAAGAAAGAATGAAATAGAGTGAAATTTCTTAAGTACTAATAGCCATAATGAGATGGGCGTGTATGAGGTTAAGGTATTGTCTTGAAATTATCATATTACGGCTAAGGCGATTAGCTGTAATCACTATAATGAATGCATGAGTTACAGTTGGTAAAATGTGAGAAGTCTAGATGTAAATCAGTCGAGTGGACTAAACTGTAAAGTAAGAATGTGAAAATGATTAATGAAGGCTAAGAATGCAAGGGGTAAAGTAAAGATGTGAAAATAACTAAAGCGGATTAATGTAAGGAGTGTGTATAAGATAAAGGCGTTGTTCTAAAATTTTCATATTACTGCTAAGGCGATTAGCGGTAATTACTATAATAATCGAATGTAATAATGTGTGTGTGGTGCTTATGACTTGGATCCGTTGTTAAGGTGATAAAGTGTGAATGTAATGATCCTTCGGGATGAATGTTAAATGTGGTATCCCTCAGGATGACCAAGTAAAGGAATGTTAAGGAATCCTTCGGGATGAATGTTAAAGATCCTTCGGGATGAAAAGTGTTGCCTTCACCGGCAAGGGGTTGCCTACGTCCATGGCATATAAAAGTATCCCCATGATGAATGTGATAATGTGAAGAATCCAAGTCTAAGAAGAGTAAAAATAATGTAATAAAAACAATGAGAAAATAATGAAAGTTAAATTGGGAATTAGGAGTAGTGGTGTTATGTCGGGAGTACATAACCACTAATTTATATTTCTTGATTTACATCGATTGGGACGCCTCTCCATGTAAATGAAGAATTATAAACGAGTGGGCTTATGTGTTGCCGACACGGCACGAGTAGGGTTAGAGAAATAGAAGGCGGGAGTTTAGAGTTAGCTGGGAATTATAAGGACCAAGAATAGGAGGATTAAATTTAGATTGTGTCTTGTAGTGAAACCTTGTGAGGAATCTAGGTTTTGAGTCTTAAGTTAACTGGCGGAACAAAGGAATCGTAATGATGTTTCAAATATTGTATACGTAATTATGTTGTGGTGCAAAATGTGAGTATGGAAACAGTTTGTGATGATGTCTAGTGTAATGAGGTGATAATGTTAAAGTATGGCGCTACAAGCTAATCCCTATAATATATCTATAAGCCTTAGAAGGCAATCAAAATGACATGAATGAATAAGCAGGCTTATGTGTAGCCGATATGACGTGAGCATGGAAAATGAATGGAGAAAATGAAAAGTAAAACGTATTAGACGTTATAAGAAAAGAAAGATATGAATAAAACTTATGACGACATTAAAGTCTTATGCGGAGCCTTAAGATAGACGCGTGGAATGAGTTGTGTGTTGAATGGATAAGAAATTGGGTAAATTTTCTTAGGATTTGATAAGATAGATTGCTTAGGTGATATGTAAGAAAGAATTTTGTTAGGTGCCGTTTGTATGGTACCTTGTATATTTTGAGTCAAGTTGCCAGTTTTGATTTGATATATGTTGGTAATATGTGGAATGGGAGATTGGTCGGATTATGATGTTGTATTATGTTTAGTGCATTGATGATGGCGTGTTATAGTAATGAAGTTTGACTTATCTAGAGTCATGTATATAGATGTTCCCGGATAACAAGTAGTCATTATGGGAAATCTTAGAAAAGTTGCAATGATAAGTGTTGATTATAGTAGATTACGCATTGGAATTATGGTATAGAAGTCTAGAGTTGCAATATCATTGAGATCGTTGCACTAAATGAACTAAGAGTTAAGGGGCTAAGAATGAGAGGAGTTATGAGACTAAGTGTGGTTAGAAATAGAACGACAGATTTCGGGGACGAAATCTAAATAAGGGGGTAGAATTGTTAGACCCGTTTCCCGGAATACAAATAGGCCCCACCCCAGATGAAGTTGACCCGAACCTAAGTATGTTTGACCAAGGATATGTGGCTGAGTCTTTTAAGTGGATGTCTGATGAGGCCTAGATGCGGCGCATCCAGGAAGTTACATGCGGCGTATGGTAGAATGGAAAGTAGAACCGGCTTGTTATAGTCCATGCGCCGTATTGGAGAAGGAGATACGGCGTATATAAGATGCGGCGCATCTAAAATATAGATGCGGCACATCAACCTTAAATAAGCAGAAATGACAGAAATGCCCTCTCAGCTAGTTTATATGTGTTAGGTTCTAGATATCTCCACACAATTCTTGGGTGTTCCTGTGATGTCGAGATAGAGAGAAGAGAGGGAAGATGATGGAGCATTTGGTGATGAGATGATGATGGTATAGTGGTAATAATTCAAGGGTTAAGCCTATAGCTTGTTTCTTACAGAAGGTATGATGTTCATGATGCTTAATTAGTGTTTAATTGATGAATTATGAAATTAGGGTTTGTAAACCCTAACTTGGGATTAAAGGGTAAATGGTGTTTTAAGATAATTAAGAGGTAATGATAATTATGTGATGAGTTTATAATGGGTTTAAGTTAGTAAATGGTGGGATTGATTATCATATAATCAATATATGATTATATGATGATTAGAAGTGTTTAGAGGTTAGTTATGGTTGTATTAATCATGGTTATAGTTAATGATTATGTATTATATGTTATGTATGATTATGTGTTATAGGATGCTTATGAGGATAATGATGATGTTGATGATATAGATGTTGATGATATTGATTATGTGCTTAGCGTGGAGCTAAGGTAAGTAACTCTCCCTAAAACATGTGTTATGTATGTATTTATCATGTATGATTGTGGTGATTTAAGTGTACAAGAGTTGGATTAGTATGGTTGTGAGCTAAGGATGGATGGTTAGTGACCTTGGATAGGAGTATGTTAGTTATCGGCTTTGGACTAGTTAAGGTATGTTGTTGGTTATGGTTGTGATGAATGAATGTGGTTATGTCAAGAAGTTGTGTACGTCATGAGTGGCATGTGGTAGTTTAGAGGTTTTTTTGCGATTATGACGCTTATGTGAGAATATGTGTATGATATATGTTTTATGACGGGTTACTTACTAAGCGTAAGCTTATTCTTTTAGTTGTTAATGTTTTTGTAGGCTTAAGCACGGCGGAATGGAAGGCTTGGATTTGTAGCATAAGGAGTTGGAATGGATTTGGAAGATAACAAGCATTAGGAGCTAGGTATAATACCGAGCTCGAGTCAAAGTTGTACCCCGAGAGTCTATTTTATGAGTCGTATAAAGCGTGTCAAGGTCGGGTAACGATTTGGTGGTCTAACGGTGAGTCAAAGCATGTTTTATGTGTTTTAAGTAAAGTTAAAGGGGTGTTTGGTTTATGTAGGGAATTACCCATTTTGGGTTGTAAACGGGTCATTTGCCGCGTATTACAGTTTGTTATGGTTTTGAATGTAAAGTGAGTATTTTGATACAAGTTATAGTGTTGTATTGAGTTGTGGATGAGTATTGGGTTTATGCAGGTCTTCCTGCTGATGTTCTGTCTCAATTGGTCGATGCGGCGTATCTAGTATATTAGATACGGCGTATCAGAAGTTTAAGGTGATGCGGCGTATCACTTTAGGTGGATACGGCGCATGGTCTCTCAGTTGTGATACGGCGTATCCCTCAAAAGGATACGGCGTATCGGTGGTCACAGAAGGGTTGTTCGGTTGTGTTATAAATTGTGTGAAATGTTTTGAAAGGCTTTCGAGTATATGTTCTTGTAAGTAATTTTAAAAGGGTTAAATGTTATAGATTCTTGTCTTTGAACGAAGAGTGAACGTATGTATGCTTTAGTCAAACGTTTCCGCGTCAAAAGTTTTAAATTTTAGTCAAAACGGGTACGGGGCGTTACAATTGACATCATCAAGACGTTCAAGAAGGTGGTAGAACATGAAACGTACTTCATCACGTAGTTCATGAACTAAGGTTTGGACATGTTGACAATGATCACAAGTATCATTGTGGTTTGTTTGTTGTGAGGTTAAGATAGAAGGTAGTTGAGGTATGTTTGAGGTGGAAGCACCTAGGTTTAGAGGTTGTGGATGTACCACGGGTGTTGGTAAGGAAACATGTGTGGGTGGAAGTGTGTCATTGTTTGGTTGAGGTGATTGAGGTGTTTGTGATGGTTGACATCTTCTCATTACCCAAAATGGGCCATTTGAGGGTGGTGGAGAGGAAGGTAAGTATGCTATGGGTGGTGGTATGTTGATGTCAACATCTAGGTGATGAGATGGTGGTTGTGTTGACATTCTTTCAATGGATGAGAATGTTGGTAATGGTGGTGGATTAGAAGGTCTAGGAGGTAAGTCCTCCAATGAGTTGTAGTAGAAGAAGTAGAGGTGAGGTGATGAATGAGGTGTGGTAAAAGAGAGAAGTCTTGGTTCAAGAGGTGAAGGTTTTGTTGGTTGAGTGGAAATAGGAGTGTTTGGTAATGTAGGTTCAATGGGAGATGTAGGTTCAAGAGAAGTTGATTGTGGTGGTGTTGTTTTGGTGGAAGCAAGTTGTGGTGGTGATGGTTCAAGAGATGGAAGTTGTGGTGAGGTTGGTTTGTTAGAAGCTAGTTGTGTTGGAGTTGGTTCATTAGATGGAGGAGTTTGGATGTAGTTTAGGAGAGGTGTTCTAGTAGGGGGTGCTTTGATGGGTAAGGTTTCGGTTGAGGATATTTCATACACTATTCGTGCGGTTTTTCTTGGAAGGCTCCTAGTGGATGATCTTGCACTTGGTGCCTTAGTCATTTTTTTTTTGTAGGTTTAGAGTGTGAGTTTGCAGTAGAAGATGGTTTGTTTTGGTGTGGTTTGGAAGCACAAACACAAGTGGCTTAAATAGTGAAATATCAAGTAAGTGAATTAAAGCCTAAACCACTAAAATCCTTTGAATTGCAATGATATGCATGCACCAAGGTCAACTACAGTGATACAATCTTCTAGGAGATATATTAAAGGCAATGTGGAGTGTTTGAGTGGATAAAGTTGAGTTTTGGAAGGCTATAGGTGATAAAATCTGTTTCTGTTTGTCCGGTTCCCGCGGATCCTTCCCAAAAGGGATCCGGCTAGCTTTAGCTGAGAGAACCGGCTAACAGATCAGATAAAGGTGAGAAATGATGGTCATCTAGCTATTGCAGCCCTATATTTCCTGATATAATGAGTGTAAGATAGTGTTTTAGTGAAGGCAATTATGAGTGTTATAAGACTAATGATGAGGGGTTGTCATAAATGATCTTTAGAGGTGAGAAAGAGGTCTAAGCAGGCCATTAAGTGAATATGGATTAAGATAATCATATCACTAAGTGTTAAATATTTGTAGATTTCAGGAAAAGGTGATATGAAAAATTTAGAAATTCTTTTAAAATCATAAGAATTAAAAGATTGTTTTTAGAGTATTTTGAGGTAGAGATGGTGGAAATAAATTTGTTAAAAATTTATTTAAATTATAGGTAAGTGTAAAATGATCAGAGAGAGGTTATGCAAGAAGTGGAACTGAGAAATAGTGGATATTGTGGAAATGATAAATCGAAAGCACCTAGGATGATACTTAAGTCTTTCTTAAGAGTTTAACAAGACTACTAACCTCAAAGTCAGCTCAAATATGACTCTTAGGAGATAACTAACTAGGGTACTAAGGTTAGAATGGCTAAGTGTAAAGAAAGATGGTATAATTCTTCCTCTGTGTACCCGGATCTTCCGGTTCCTTTCTAGGAGGGATCCGGTCAGTTATAACTGATTGATCCAGCTACTGAGGCTTAATGTTCACAGTGAGCTCACCAAAATTATGCTCACTTGTCGAATATCATCTCTAGTATTACATGCAACAATTATATATATACACAAGACTAATATAGCAAGTAGAGCACATAGTAACCACATAAGGACAGTCAAAAGTGATAATGACCAACTTTTGATATAAGATCAAAAGTGGTAAAATTTCCTAGTAGGTTATTTAAGTTACTACAATTGTTATTTTACCCAACATGCTACTATTGAGCATCACCATACGTTAGAGACATTGTATCACCTACATTACATGTTTCAAATGACAAATTGTTTTTTAAAAACATTCACTTCATCTTCAACTCTTCTTCTTTCCCATGTTTGATATGAAGTGAGTGAGACACTTGAACATACCCTTGGTTTGCTTGAACTCCTCGGTCTCATTGTGGATTCTTGGGAGTTGGTCAATGTAAGTGTGGGGATCAAGTTGATAGTTATTGATTGGGTCATTTTGATCAGCTTCAACTTCATCAGAGGAGTCGGTGAGAGGATGTGACCTTTTTCCATGAACCTTTTTGTCCATCCCTCGGTTAGAGGTACCATGACATGATCACAAAGAAAATAATCATCGTTCATATGAGAAGGTTGCATTTCATTTACGAACCTTGAGAGGCGAGTGAGAAGCATTGCATAGGGAAGAACCATATTGTCGGTTCGGAGGACACTAGCCATTCTTTTGACCATGTAATAGGCTAGATTGAAAGGAGTTTGTAGCAACCGGCATTTTTAGGGCAATACTTATTTATAAAACTCGAAACCAGTTGCGGCAGACGATGATTTTTCCAAACTTATTTGTGACAACTGGTAAATTTCAGAAACATTTTAAGTTACCGCATTTCGTTTTAAAATAAATATTTTATCACTAAGACTTAGGCTATATTTAGTCAACAATGCTCCAGTACCTTGCTCCTACTCCGGTTCACAATTTTAAACTCTAAAACAATTTCCTTTTTCTTGAATTACTTACGGTTGTCAATTCAACAAACACTATTCGTAAATAAAAAATTTAACACCCGATATACCCAATTCTCTCAACGATTATTTCTAAGGTATTTTTATACTTCCAAAAAGATTACAAAAGTTCCAAAAATATTTTCTTACACCAAAAATAATTTCTTTATATCCTACGTTTATTTACGTATAACTTTCGTTAATCACCGAACCAACAACCAATACCTATTTTCAACACCCAATACGTACAATATATACACTCTTGTATTAAAATAATTCTTCTACTCCCATTTTCCCACATGTGCCCCCCCCCCCCCCTTGCCTTACAAATAATTGTTAGACAAAATTGTACACAACATTAATTAGAAAACATGGAAGAACCAAATTTCAAAGTATGGCATGATAAAGATTTTGGTGACTTTTCTTACCCTCCTCCCCCCCCCCCCCCATCATGCCATTCGGCCATACCTCCCACACCTAGCCCATGATATTCTTTTTGACTAACTAGTACCACTTTGAAAGTCTTCTATTATAAATAGATACAAGATGTCTTCATTTTTCACCTAGCTAAGTTCAAGAGAGAAAAGAAAAAAATATAATCACTTCCCATATATATATATATACATGTCGACACATTAGGAGGAGCAAGGAAGGAGAGATCTTGATTGTGGCTAAGTTCAAGCATTCTTAGGGCATTCTAACAAGAGTTTGGAACATTAATCTTGGGGTTAAACAAGTACCTTGCACACATATCTCACTAATCACTTTTGTAAGTATTCTTACACTATAAAAACTTCATGTTTTTCTTTATGTCATAATGCTAGACAAGTATATACTTAGTTATCACTTGGTACATGTTGATAAAGATTTACTGTAACACCCCAACCCGGCAAGGGTAGAAGTGTCACGCAAATGGTGACATATCAAAGGCAAGCATAACATACGACTTACATAATACAAATGGTTTACAATGTTACAAAGGAAAATATACCAATCTACGTAGTCATACATAAATGAATACTAAAACTAAGGTATCGCCTTCATAAGCTAATCTCTCATCCCAAAGCAAACCCAAGCTCCTGGCTTCCTACTAAAACCTGCCGCAGGAAAAGAAATGCGGCTGAGCTTAAAAAGCCCAGTGAACAGATATATAATAAACGGAAACAAAATCAAATGGAAATGAACAGACATATCATAATGAAGAGATATAGGAAAAGGAAATAAAGAGTAAGGTTTAGGACAGTAATCCACCACGAGCCCACATATCACATCACATATCAAATATCACAACATATCAAATCCTGTAGCAATCGAGAGGGGATACCTCTTTAGTAACCGGATAATATGAGGGGTGTCCTCATGTATCACATTGGAGTGATCAGCTCCCAAATTTTGTGAAAGACGTGGATTGCACCCATCATCAGTCACCACATAGCACATATCATATCACATATCACAACGTACCTAGGATGCATCCATTCGCCCCCCCACAAATCACATTGGCCATAATAATAATAATATCATATTGAGCTCATATCACATATCACATTGGGGGACGGTGTAACCAAATCACTAGGGCTACACACTAGTCATGCCAGTGGTACATCACAGACATGGCCATGTTACCTTCATGGCTAGGGAACACATTTGGCTCGGGTATCAAACTGGGGTTAAGGTCAAAGGTTCATATCAAAGCAAAGGTTCACATGGTCATAATCATAGTCCAAATCTCCAGGTTCACATCAAAGGTTCATATGTCACAGGTTCAATATCAAAGGTTCATATCACAGTGTAGGGAACATAGCAATGGCTTAGGAATCCCTAATACAAATCAGAATAGAGACCGAAGGCTCCTTATCAAAAGAGCATAATATCTATACCTTATTCCAAAAGCAAAGCAAAAACCAAAATGAATAAGATAGAATCAAGTCCTCTCCTTCTTCACACCTAGAGGGGTAGAAAAGAATTACAAACCTTTCCATTTTAAGTAACTTTCCATTTTTAGCAGGTTTCCAAAATTAGCAAGTTTCCATATTTAGTAAGATTGTGTCATATAATTTAATTAAATCATTATTAAGTGGAAATAGGGTATACTTGATCAGATTTACACATTTGGTCCTCACGGTTTCATAATTTACAAATTACACCCTTTATTTTATTAAGTTACACTTTAAACCTTTTTATATCCATAATTACACATTAAACCCTTAATTAACCAAATTTACACAATGAGTACTTATTTTCACATGTTATACGAATGTACCCTTAAATATTCATAATTTACACATCAAGTCCCTCAAGTTACCAAAGTTACATATTAAGCCATTAAATTACCAAAATTGCACATAACCCCCTGAATATAATTTATTACTCAAATCAACCTTAAATTTCCAGAAATTACATAATTAGTCCCTCTCTTTTAATTATTTACAAAATCGATTTAAACTTTAATTAATTAACAAATTAAACCCTTTAAATATAAAATTTACACAAGAGGCCCTCCTTTTATATTTTATACGATTTATACCTGTCCCAAATAATATTCTAAAAATAACCCACAAGTTTTATAATTTACAAAACACCCCCTTATAATTTAAAAACAAACCGCATAACACTTTTATTTACAAAACCCTAACCTTAAAATTCTCAATCATTACCCAATAATTATATTATCATTATATCATCATTTAATGACTCAAAACAAGCCCTAAATCTAAACCCTAGCTCAAACCATATTTTATTTCTTTTTCTTCTTTATTTTTCTTTAATCCGCAAAAACAAATAAATCAAAAATAAATATTTTAGGCCTTGACAATTCGAAGTAGCATTTTTACCAGATTAATATGATCATATAGAAGCCACAAAAATTGTTCAAAAGGTTCAGAAAAGTCGCGTATTTTTTATACCGAGTTTTTGTGTTTTTAGGGTTTCGACTCCAAAAATTATCATATGATCGAATCAAGCCGTGACAATTCGAACAACCATTTTTCTAGACTTGTTTGATGACCAAGGAACTCAGGAAAATTATAATAAGAACCCAAAAAAATCGTATTATATATTTTACCTAATTAAACCGTTTTTACCCATTATAATTCGTACGATGTAAAAATCCTTGCATGAATCGAGTTTAACAATTTTTATGAGTTATAAGTGATGAAAGGGACCTAAGAAAATACCAGATCGAATTATGAACGTGCGAAAGAGTCACAACGAATTTAGCCTTGGCGGATGAGTTTTTCGAACCATAAAAGCCTAGCGATCAAACGAGCACCCCCACGACTTCAAAACTATTTTTCCCCACTCCTTTAGATGATGAATAACACGGGAAAAATACTCCAAGAGCTCCAGAATTTCGTATGTGGGCGTGATGAATTTTTGGGTGTTTTATGATTTACTCGGTTTTATTATTTAGGTTTAATTGAGTTTGTTACCACTAATAAAGGAAAAAACCGTGTCATTGGGGAGGCATGGGCTGGAAATCACGAAATTAATGGCCCCCAAATCAATCACATAGTTTCCTAAATTTTTGTTGTTATTTAAAAGCATTTAAATTAATTATATGGTTTCTAAAACATAAATAATGATATTCTAAAAAAATTCGGTACATATTATGTGTTACAAATACTTTTAGTACTTCCCAAAATCTCAAATGTAGCATTAGAAATAATTTTACTTCATATCTTGATCATCTCCCGAAGTTTGGAATTTATTTGGCATTTCATAAGCTTTTTATTCAAAGTTTAAGATTGTAGGGGCATTTTGGTCGTTTTACACGTTTTCAGATTTTAGGGTTTTACAACTCTTCCCCTCTAACAGAAAATTTTCGTCCTCGAAATTTGCAAGAATCAGAAGTGAAAGGATCGAAAACAAAATAGGGACGTACCAGATCAGAATACAAAATGCGGATAACTAGCTCGTATTGATTCCTCGGTTTCCCAGGTAGCCACCCGCTCTGGGTGGTCCTTCCAAAGAATCTTTATGAATGGAAATGAAAAATCCCAACGATCGGAAATGAAACGAAACAGAAGACACAACGGACAGCGAATGGAAATGTAAAAGACGTGTTTCTCATGACTCTTCGTTGTCGATCTAAGATAGCTTCGGGTTTCTCAGAAAGACATACTATACTGAATTTCAGATTGCAAAGATCATATCCAACATGACAAATGATTATCGCGTTCTCTCGAAAGAGATACAAGGAATACATAGGATTTTGACGGATATGCCGTCCATAGAATTTGATTAAGCAAATCACATGAGATCGTACAGAACATAGATTGTTGGTGACATCAAATGGCAGAAAACTTCACAACAGATCTTATGATTCTTGTCAGAAATATGTGGATCAACAAATGCGTGTCAAGAATCGAACGTATCAGATCGTATAATGGCGAACAGATTAAGCGTATAGGTGGAATGAACCTAAATCTTACAGATGCAAAATTTCTCACATCTCCTATCAACATTATAAGGTTTCTAAAGTACTCCTCGAAATATCCTATGAACACAATAAGGGTACGTCATATGACGTAAGTATTATCACGTTAGCTACTCGTCATAATACCAGCATCATATGAGTATACCATCATGATGGTCATACTTTATCTCAAGTTGCGAACAGAACTACTTATCTTAACCACCTATCAGTCTTTCTACCTCCTAAGGTTGGTCCAAAACAAACATCACTACGGATTCTAAATCGGAGGAATTTGAACGTACAAATCGCGTAACGGAATGTGTACACCTCAAAATGAAACTCGTCGTCGAAACGTTAGGTCTTCCACAATTCATCATCCTTCACAAAACGAAACCATCATCCAAACAAATGCATAACGAACACAGAACGGAATTTCTAATAGGGTCAGGCTCATTCAAAAGATCCTATCGAAAGGTAACGGAAACTTAAGTGGTCTAAGAGGAAAATGAATTACATCTTCAATATCTTCATCCTTTACAACAATCAAATCTTCCAAATCCAAACGTTTACTACAAAATTTCATCCATTCAATTTCATGATCTCGAATCTTTTCAAATTCCAAGTAGTCGCTCTCTTGTCTAATCATACAATCATAGGGTGAAAAGGAAATCATAAACTTGAGTCTGGTTCCTCAAGTCTTCGACACTTCTTCTGGACACTTCGGTGTGGTAGCGTGAATCTCCGACGTGATCACCGTGCATTCCTCCATTTACGAGTCTGCTTCAGCTCTCAATTCATCTTAGTACAACTAAAATGACTAGAGAAACAAAGTTGCGTGTCTCCTACAGGTTTCCTAGCATGATTTAAAATTCGCCAACTCAAACTGCTGTGGACTTCCTGGTTTATGTGCTGAAAGCTCATCTTCTACGGTCTGGTTGTCTTGATGCTCAATTGAAATCTCCACGTGCTACTTGAGGTGTAATCGAGTTTCATCTCAATCTGTTTTCTCCTCTCATGCTCCTCTCTTGGTAACGCCGGTCACGAACATCTTCTACCAATCTTCTACAATGTTTCTAACTCTAACCATGGTCTTCAGTCTTGGTCCTTTATGTGGAAGCTCTGTCGTCATCGGATACCTGGTGGTGTTGTCTGCTGCAATCTCTGAACGCAAATCAAAACTATTCTTCCAGAACAAAGGGTCGGTTCACAAAATACAAACAAACGGTCTATGAGTTCCTCGTTCGTCTCTGAGCATAAACACACTGTCATACTATGACAATTGTCCAGCTACTTGCGAAAATATGCTTCTTCCAGCCAATACAATTGACATCATTCAAACTCATAGTGGTCACACGAGTACTAAAACAGCTTCAAGAAATCTTCTTAGGGAAAAGCTTCATATCACAAATCTTTCTCTTCACAAAAATGGAACAAATCGAATCAAATACTGATACGCGGAAATGAATAATGATTACGGTTAAAATTCACAATAGTCGGTGCGCCGCCGCATACTTCTCTCTTTCTTCTTCATAAACGAACAGGAGCATTCACAGAGATCACTGAAGTGAACAAACTCATATTCCATCAGTTCCTACAATCTCTTAACTTCTTCAGGTCAATGCAAACTTCACTTCCCAACGGATCTCAAAAGGTTCATCGGAACACCAGAAATTCGTACAACAAAACTTTCAAATGCTGGAGTTTTCAAGAGTGGATATTAACAGGCGTTAGGAGAAAATTGGAAATCAAGGAGATCAGAGTATGTGCTTCCAAAGCACAATAATTTTTTTTAACAGATCCAAATGATTGAGAATATCGTATCAAATATGGTGGAACAGATTATGAAAGGTCACGTTTCAAATATGGCAGTCTACGGTAGTTTCACAAAAGTCACCAATCCAAAATCAAAGACCTCAAGGTCAAATGCATCCAAAGGCAAACGGATTCTTAGAGCGAATGTGGTTGTCAAAACATATGGATAGTTCACATGTCAAATTTAGGTACATGGTTCATCAAAGTGTGGGATGGGAGAGTATTAGAATATATCAAAGTCAAATATATCAAATTGAAGGTTAGAATAGTGAACAGTTCAAAGGATTGGAATCTTGTTTAGCTTATAGCATAGGAATGGTAGGGTGTGCACCGATAGTAGCACGAACATTGTTTAACTGTCTGAGTTGGGATGTAAGGAATATCAGCAATTAACATCGGCATGCTCAGATAACAATTCCGTACTGGACAAATGTCAACATCAATCCTTCCAAAGGAAATTGGTTAACATAACAAGTTCATCATGAAAATGAAGGGAGGTAAGACTTCCTCGTCTTCTGAGACAAACGTTCTTATAAGGCATGACTAAGGCAAAGGCAAGATTCAGAGTGATGCGGAAGCAAATACTACTCACATGGATGTCCTAGACTACCCATTCCTCACCGGTTATGACTTATGTTCCTATGGGAAAATCTTACGCAACTTCGCAAAGGTTATCCTACGAGCGCCTACAGTGGAAACTTAGGGGTCCTAACTTACACAGGCCAAGGGTAGATGTACTACAAGTCGTAACCTGGCTCTGATACCATAATTGTAACACCCCAACCCGGCAAGGGTAGAAGTGTCACGCAAATGGTGACATATCAAAGGCAAGCATAACATACGACTTACATAATACAAATGGTTTACAATGTTACAAAGGAAAATATACCAATCTACGTAGTCATACATAAATGAATACTAAAACTAAGGTATCGCCTTCATAAGCTAATCTCTCATCCCAAAGCAAACCCAAGCTCCTGGCTTCCTACTAAAACCTGCCGCAGGAAAAGAAATGCGGCTGAGCTTAAAAAGCCCAGTGAACAGATATATAATAAACGGAAACAAAATCAAATGGAAATGAACAGACATATCATAATGAAGAGATATAGGAAAAAGGAAATAAAGAGTAAGGTTTAGGACAGTAATCCACCACGAGCCCACATATCACATCACATATCAAATATCACAACATATCAAATCCTGTAGCAATCGAGAGGGGATACCTCTTTAGTAACCGGATAATATGAGGGGTGTCCTCATGTATCACATTAGAGTGATCAGCTCCCAAATTTTGTGAAAGACGTGGATTGCACCCATCATCAGTCACCACATAGCACATATCATATCACATATCACAACGTACCTAGGATGCATCCATTCGCCCCCCCACAAATCACATTGGCCATAATAATAATGATATCATATTGAGCTCATATCACATATCACATTGGGGGACGGTGTAACCAAATCACTAGGGCTACACACTAGTCATGCCAGTGGTGCATCACAGACATGGCCATGTTACCTTCATGGCTAGGGAACACATTTGGCTCGGGTATCAAACTGGGGTTAAGGTCAAAGGTTCATATCAAAGCAAAGGTTCACATGGTCATAATCATAGTCCAAATCTCCAGGTTTACATCAAAGATTCATATGTCACAGGTTCAATATCAAAGGTTCATATCACAGTGTAGGGAACATAGCAATGGCTTAGGAATCCCTAATACAAATCAGAATAGAGACCGAAGGCTCCTTATCAAAAGAGCAGAATATCTGTACCTTATTTCAAAAGCAAAGCACAAACCAAAATGAATAAGATAGAATCAAGTCCTCTCCTTCTTCACACCTAGAGGGGTAGAAAAGAATTACAAACCTTTCCATTTTAAGTAACTTTCCATTTTTAGCAGGTTTCCAAAATTAGCAAGTTTCCATATTTAGTAAGATTGTGTCATATAATTTAATTAAATCATTATTAAGTGGAAATAGGGTATACTTGATCAGATTTACACATTTGGTCCTCACGGTTTCATAATTTACAAATTACACCCTTTATTTTATTAAGTTACACTTTAAACCTTTTTATATCCATAATTACACATTAAACCCTTAATTAACCAAATTTACACAATGAGTACTTATTTTCACATGTTATACGAATGTACCCTTAAATATTCATAATTTACACATCAAGTCCCTCAAGTTACCAATAGTTACATATTAAGCCATTAAATTACCAAAATTGCACATAACCCCCTGAATATAATTTATTACTCAAATCAACCTTAAATTTCCAGAAATTACATAATTAGTCCCTCTCTTTTAATTATTTACAAAATCGATTTAAACTTTAATTAATTAACAAATTAAACCCTTTAAATATAAAATTTACACAAGAGGCCCTCCTTTTATATTTTATACGATTTATACCTGTCCCAAATAATATTCTAAAAATAACCCACAAGTTTTATAATTTACAAAACACCCCCTTATAATTTAAAAACAAACCGCATAACACTTTTATTTACAAAACCCTAACCTTAAAATTCTCAATCATTACCCAATAATTATATTATCATTATATCATCATTTAATGACTCAAAACAAGCCCTAAATCTAAACCCTAGCTCGAACCATATTTTATTTCTTTTTCTTCTTTATTTTTCTTTAATCCGCAAAAACAAATAAATCAAAAATAAATATTTTAGGCCTTGAAAATTCAAAGTAGCATTTTTCCCAGATTAATATGATCATATAGAAGCCACGAAAATTGTTCAAAAGGTTCAGAAAAGTCGCGTATATTTTATACCGAGTTTTTGTGTTTTTAGGGTTTCGACTCCAAAAATTATCATATGATCGAATCAAGCCATGACAATTCGAACAACCATTTTTCTAGACTTGTTTGATGACCAAGGAACTCAGGAAAATTATAATAAGAACCCAGAAAAATCGTATTATATATTTTACCTAATTAAACCGTTTTTACCCATTATAATTCGTACGATGTAAAAATCCTTGCATGAATCGAGTTTAACAATTTTTATGAGTTATAAGTGATGAAAGGGACCTAAGAAAATACCAGATCGAATTATGAACGTGCGAAAGAGTCACAACGAATTTAGCCTTGGAGGATGATTTTTTCGAACCATAAAAGCCTAGCGATCAAACGAGCACCCCCACGACTTCAAAACTATTTTTCCCCACTCCTTTAGATGATGAATAACACGGGAAAAATACTCCAAGAGCTCCTGAATTTCGTATGTGGGCGTGATGAATTTTTGGGTGTTTTATGATTTACTCGGTTTTATTATTTAGGTTTAATTGAATTTGTTACCACTAATAAAGGAAAAACCGTGTCATTGGGGACGCATGGGCTGGAAATCACGAAATTAATGGCCCCCAAATCAATCACATAGTTTCCTAAATTTTTGTTGTTATTTAAAAGCATTTAAATTAATTATATGGATTCTAAAACATAAATAATGATATTCTAAAAAAATTCGGTACATATTATGTGTTACAAATACTTTTAGAACTTCCCAAAATCTCAAATGTAGCATTAGAAATAATTTTTACTTCATATCTTGATCATCTCCCGAAGTTTGGAATTTATTTGGCATTTCATAAGCTTTTTATTCAAAGTTTAAGATTGTAGGGGCATTTTGGTCGTTTTACACGTTTTCAGATTTTAGGGTTTTACATTTACATTCACAAAGGTCTTTTAGCAAAAGAGTAGGTTTTGAACAAGTTTTGATATCAAGAAAACAAGTTAGTAAAACTCTTCACAAGAAAGTGGTAATAAACCTTATAAACATGAATGTTAGTAAACTTGTATATTTAAATATTTTTGAGGAATATTTACATGGACCTTAGAATATTGTTGAGTTTATGGTTAGACCATTATTATTATGTTTAGAAGTTGATGGAGGAACTAAGACTAGAATTGAAGTTGTGGTTAAGTGGCTAAAATGACTAGAAGATTTGTAAAAATAGTTTGGCATTCTTAAAAATAGATTATGTCCCGTTTTGATAAATACAGAAAACTCAGTAACTTGGTAACCATTTTAGGCTAGAAATATAGAAAATAGACTCAATAAATAAAACGTAGCCGCTTGAATGAGTTAAAACGGGCTTGTAACGAAAAAGATACGCTAGTTTCAATTTTTACGACGAAAACTACATTTTCAGAAAAATAAATGAATCTGTCCAGAATTTTGAGAGATGAAAACTGAAGTTAAATGGTATCTAAACTAGCCGAGACGTTAAAAAGCCGATAGTACACTTAAATACCTTCTCGGGGATAGGTTAAACTTAAGAACGAAGCTACGACGCAAAAGTTATGGCCAAAAGAAGGTTTACGTCAACATATACGTTGACAGCCTATTATTTTCTCTATTAGAAAGCTGTTAGGAATTTTTGAATTGGATTTTGGACCTTTTGGAGTACATTGTGGCTAAAATGAAGTAAACGGAAATGGTAGAACATTGTATATAATTATTAGGCGCGTTAGAGAATTTCGAAATAGCCATTAGCTTGACGACTAAAACTTGATCGTGAGATTTATAAATTACGTTTTCTAAAGTGGGAATTTTCTAAATAAATGATCAAATTGACGCAACTATATTTTGACGATAAATATTACAACAACATGTACAAGTGATAAAGTAAAGTATGAACTTGCGTGCATGGCCTTGTTTTCGACCCTAAGACATATGTATTATTTAGGTCGCAATTGGAGTTATCGGGCTTAAATTACCGTTTGCCAATTTATCAATCGGAATTTGATTTTGCTAAGGTGAGTTCTCGTAGCCCCACTTTTAACGTGTTTTACCTTGGGGGAAAATGGTACTCAATGCTTTACAAATGTTTTCATGCTGTGAATTACTGTTTTACATGATTTTGGACATATACGTGTGATGATGCAATTATATGCTGTGACGTGTTTGTTTTGTGATTACTTTACTGCGCCACTGTTAACTCTCTGCGGAGAGCCCACAGGTTATAGGTTCAGTTGGTGGAACTGTTAACTCTCTGCTGAGAGCCTACAGGTTATAGGTTCAGTTGGTGTAACTGTTAACTCTCTGTTGAGAGCCTAAGTGTTGATAGATCTATCGGGGTAGCTCCCCACGTGATATTGGTTATGAGTATGATGGACATTATAGGTTCAGTTGGCGCGACACTATTACTGTTTGGATAACATGCTTGTAATTGGTATTCATGTGCACTATTGTCATATGTTATATTTCACAGCTCAATGGTTTTATTGTTAAACCTACGAGCTCACCAACATTATGTTGACGTTTTCTAGTACCATTTTCAGGTGGATCATTACTAAAGTATTTGAAGGCACATTTATCGGAGCCAGACTGTTTGATACCTATTACTATGTTTGTCAAGATGTCAAGATTTCAAATGAGACATGCTTCTCTTTTAAATTTGGTCGAAGAATGTTTTGTAAACTATTACTAAAATAATTGTAAGGTATGAATCTATGATGTTATGCAATGTGCCCTTCTCAGTTACATCCCGTGTTTCCGCCTTTGACGGGGTGTGACAGAATGGTATCAGAGCCTAAGGTTATAGAGAATGCCGGTTTTTCAAAAATAAAAACCTAAACTATAACCAGATTAAAGTTTTTATAAAACCCCAAACATTGTACGAGTCGATTAGCCCGAGCATTCCATCATTTTTGCTAAATTACGCAGATTTGATTTGATATTGTGTGACGTGATCCGATATGTTATGATGTGTTTTGAGCTGAGTTGATATGACATGGTTTGATTTGGTTAAGCTAGGGTATTTCCCGTACTATTCCCCATACTTGTGCGTTAGATGTTAGTTATCCTTATACGCAAACAAAACTCATATTATATATTTTGCTAAATATATAGCGATACGTTATTTTGAAAATGTTACCTTGGGTAGACTATTTGGATACGAAATTTTGGACACGCTATACAATTTTGAATACTAATTTGAAAGGTCAACATTGGTTTCACTATTTTGAAAACGCATTATATTGAAATGTTATTTTGGGAACTATTTTGGGACATGTTATTTTGGAAACACTATTTTGAGAATTTGTCTATCATCAAAGACGTTAAGCCTTTTAACGACACTTAACTTAATTTCATGACAGTTCTTGTTTGATGAGTTGTGAAATTAAGTCAAGTTCAAATCGTTACTCGGTTTAATGTTTTAGATGGTTGATAAATTGGTACTATTTGAACACGATTTTGGATACAAGATTTTCCGGTATTGCCCTAAGTCGATATGTCACATGCCTTGTCTTCCCATCACTACTCCTCTTATTAGCAAGCCTGAACATACCACATTATAAGCCGATGAGTCGGCTAACACCATTAGTTGACTCAGGAAGCAAACCACCAATCAAAATGGGCACATTAATTGTTTAGTCGTATGATTAGAACCTTGGAGACTACAAGTGAGGTAATAGGACTCATGAGAAGCAGTGACGTTGTTAATTGAGTTGTTTGTGTTGACCATGAAAGCGAGGTTTGTCTTAGTGTTCGCGTTCCGGAGATGGTACTAATTTTGATCATTCGAATTCTGTTTGTCAAAATTTTTGGTGCAAATGAAAGAATTTCTTGCGAACGTTATAAAGGAGGATGAACTGGTAATCCTTGTTAATTGGACCGTGTTATGATGTTTCTTGTAAACAAAATTTGGTTGAAAGTCAAAACTGTTTTAGAATGTTTGAAAATCAAACATCTAAACCATATATGAAAAACCGTTATTTTTCAAATTACAAATTTTGCAAACCTATCTTTTCACATGACTTAGCCATCACAAAATTTCAAACAAAGTTGCGCCAAAATACACTAATGGTCAAAAGTTTATAATGTCTTACTCAAATAAATGTTGTTAACAACTTCAAAGACCATGCCTCCAAGAGGGAACACGTACCATTCATGGACAAACCTCGGGAACAATCATAGTGCTTACATAATATGCGACCTTCGTCAGATCAGTATATGACTTCGCTCTTACAATTGGATATCAAGAAGTTGCACAGACCATAAGACCTTTGGCTTTCACTTGTAACCAGATCTCTCGATGTAGCATTCACTTGGCAACAACTTTGAGTCGTTATATATTTTAGTCATGCCTAGAGGAATTGAGCACTTAGACGTAAGAGTTTCGCCTAATAATGATCTTCGTATAGGTGATGTAAACATGAATTAACAATTAATTAATATAAAACGCAGCGGATATACATCACCACAACGGATCCATAGTGCCATATGATCAATCAATAAATAAACACATAATTTATACCTTTGTAGCGTGATCCGGGAGTCACCAACACAAGCCCTATGTCGAACACAATATGAAACCCAAGTGATCAAAATAGATCACCTCTATGATATGTCCACACTACACGTCCTTGATCACCACCCGATGCTAGTCTATCAACCCGTAACCAATTAATCACTCTTGAATAAACAAGATGCAAGAGTGGAAAAGATTAAAAAGAAAAACCCTAGTTTTTTCTTTCTTTGTGCCGTACAAAAGAGAAGTAGGGAAATAGTATATTTAGTCAATTTTTATTAATGATAATTAGGAGTAATTCTAGCTAATTACCATTGACCAAATTCAAATAATAACTTCCTCTTGAAGCCTTCTCTAGGCCGGCCATGCTTAGGGCCTACAATGGGCTTGCCCGTTGTTGGCCCAGTCCAAAAACACTAAGTCTAACTTAGTACTTAATGGCCCGTTATTAATCTTGAGTTACGTAGTCGTTTATATATTGTAAATACGATAAATACAATCTATAAAATGGTGTCTCTGTGTATAAGTGTGTGACCCCATAGGCTCACATATGTCTAGCCATATAATTAGTGATTATGACACGAGCATTCTCCAACAGCTCCCACTTGCGACGTCATAATAATCAAGTAATTATACAAGCAATGGTTAGCGTCTAGCAACACGCCAAAGCCCCTAGAAACATGTGAGGGTAGTTTCTTAAATGTCTCATTTCAGATGGTTTACATGTCATCTATCCTTTTGTTGCAGATACCGTGTTGAATATTAGACATGGATCAAAAGTCATTCTAATAGTTCAACTATTATGTTTCTCGATATAGATATTGAACTAGATTACCAAGTGAATTAAGATTCATCTTAATCTCATTTGGGTACGGCCATACAAACATCTGTTCAATTCATCGAGGGGCCCAATAGTATCTAACTCCAAAGCAAGTGGAGGAACAAATCCCATTTTGACTACACGTGTCATTCACATGCTTCATATCACTCCTGAAAATGGCCTTTATAACTACCTTATTTAAGATAGCGTTTAACCATATCAAGGAATGAAATTCCACACATGCAAGACCTGCTTGCATCTCAAGTCTGAGGATAAGAGACATAACCACTTGCGAGATTCACTATTGACGACGATCCATGTAGTGAATTCTCGTAGGTTGGGTCAATCCAATGTTCATCACAATGAACAACATGTGAGTTTGGCAAATGAATCACCAACACGCTCACATTTACCTTAATTTGATGATACTCCCGTATCGTCAACCGACAATGGATAATTTTAGAATAAATAAATTATTCATGGATTAAACATGCAAATATAGAACACAGTTGATATAAAATGAAAACGATCATAACCATTACATCAATTCATTGCAAATACAAACCGTTTAACGTTCTAATTATTCAAATACTAAAAAATACAGATCTACATGAGACTACTAGCTGGTCTAAGTCCAATGCTCCTAGCATGTTCGACATGTTTGGCACAAGGCATTGGTTTAGTAAAAGGATCAGCTATGTTGTCATCTGTGTGAACTTTGAGAAGACGAATATCACCACTTTCGATAACCTCTCGAATGTAGTGAACTTTTCGACGAAAATGTTTGGCACCCTTTTGAACACCTGGTTCATTGGCTATGATAATGGCACCTGTATTGTCACAGTACATATCCATAGGTCGTTCATTGCTGGGGACAACACCAAGCCCAGAAATGAATTTACGTATCCAAATCGCCTCCATAGCAGCTTCAGAAGCAGCAATGTATTCAGCTTCTGTAGAGGACATCGCAATAGTGCTTTGTTTGGCACTCTTCCAGTCAACAGCACCTCCGTTCATGATGAAAACATATCCCGTTTGGGATTTGGTGTCATCACGATCCGTCTCCCAGCCTGCATCAGTGTAACAAGTAACACCGAGCTCACGCTTGACATCACCACCATAAACAAGAAACATATCCTTAGTATTTCGTAGATACTTTAATATGTTCTTAACAGCAGTCCAGTGACATTCTCCTGGATCCTGTTGAAATCTACTCGTTAGGTTCTGAGAGAACGCTATATCAGGTCTAGTGCATCTAACCGCATACATTATGGATCCCACAGCCGAAGCATACGGGATTCCCTTCATCCTCTTCACCTCATCAGGTGTGGAGGGTCCTTGAGCTTTACTCAATACTGTATTTGGTTGCATTGGAAGATTTCCACATTTGGAATCTTGCATCCTAAATCGCTTCAGGATTTTGTCAATGTATGCACTTTGACATAAGCCGATTAATCGTTTTGATCTATCACGATAGATTTTGACTCCAAGTATGTACGCGGCTTCTCCTAGATCTTTCATGGCAAAGCAATTTCCAAGCCAGGATTTTACATCTTGTAGCATTGGAATGTTGTTTCCCATGAGCAATATGTCATCGACATATAAGATTAGGAACACGACTATACTTCCACTAGTTTTCATGTATACACATGGCTCGTCGAGATTTTGAGTGAAACCAATTTTCTTGATTTCATCGTCAAATCTCTTATTCCAACTTCTGGATGCTTGCTTTAATCCATAAATGGATCTTTGAAGCTTGCATACTTTAGTTGGATGTTTAGGATTCACGAAGCCCTCGGGTTGCACCATATAAACGTCTTCATTCAGGTGGCCGTTCAAGAAAGCTGTCTTGACATCCATTTGCCAAATCTCATAGTCATAGTACGCTGCTATGGCTATAAGAATCCTAATAGCTTTAACGTCTGCAACAGGCGAGAAGGTTTCTTCATAGTCAACCCCGTAGGTTTGAGTGAAACCTTTTGCTACTAGACGAGCTTTGTAGGTGTGTACTTTTCCATCCATGTCGGTCTTCTTTTTGAAGAGCCACTTGCTCCCCACGGTTTTAGCGTTAGGAGGTAGGTCTACTTCGACCCAGACATCATTGTCTTTCATGGATTTCATCTCCGCATTCATAGCTTCGATCCATTTGTCGTGTTCAGGACTCGACAATGCATCTCGATATTTAGTGGGCTCACCATGATCCCCTAACTCATGTTCCTCAGCATCGACATAGAAACCATATCGCTTAGGTGCTTGAGGTATCCTTGCGGATCTACGAATGGGAGCAACATCTTGATGTGGTTCAACATTTTCATGTTGAATCTCATTTTGATGTTGACTAGTGTTACCAGAAGGTTGTGCATCTTCCTCTTGAATTTCATCAAGGTCTACATTGCTCCCACTTGCCTCTTGTGAAATGAGACGGTTCTCAAGAAACCCAGCATTCCGAGCAACAAATATTTTGTTCTCGGGTGGGTAGTAGAAATAGTAACCCATCGTTTCCTTTGGGTATCCTACAAAGATACACTTGATAGCTCTGGGCTCAAGTTTGTCAGGTGTGTCTCGTTTCACGAGAGCCTCACAACCCCAGACTCTCAAGTACGACAATTTAGGGACCTTCCCATGCCATATTTCGTATGGTGTCTTGTCTACCTTCTTGGTTGGAACCATATTGAGAATGCGTGAAGCAGACTCTAGAGCATAACCCCAAAAGGACATTGGCAATGTTGTTAGACTCATCATTGATCGAACCATGTCTAGCAAGGTTCGATTTCTCCTTTCAGATACACCATTATGTTGTGGTGTATATGGAGGAGTGAATTGTGAGACAATCCCACACCTTTTTAGATGATCTAAAAACTCTAGACTCATATATTCACCTCCTCGATCTGATCGAAGAGCTTTTATGGTCTTGCCTAGTTGATTTTCCACTTCATTTTGAAAAACTTTGAACATTTCAAAAGCTTCATGTTTATGTTTAATCAAGTAAACATAACCATATCGATTGAAATCATCAGTAAAAGTAATGAAGTAGTTAGCTCCTTCCCTTGACGTTGTTCTAAATGGGCCACATACGTCAGTATGTATGAGTCCAAGTAGATCTTCAGCTCTTTCTCCTACATGGGAGAAGGGCTTTCGTGCCATTTTACCAGATATACAAGAAATGCATTTATCAAACGACTCAGGGTCGGTTGACTCTAAAAGCCCATCGTGTTGCAGCTTTGTAACGCGTTTCTTGTTTATGTGACAAAGACGACAATGCCATAGGTAAGTAGAATCTAAATTATGTTTAGATTTCTTATTGCTAACATTATATATAGAACTATCGTTTGAAATAGAATCACGCATATCAATTTCAAAAATACCATCACGAGGAATAGCATTAAAATAAAAAATATTATCTTTAGAAACTGAAATGCCAAAATCCGTAAATGTATGAATGAAACCATCATCCTTCAAACGAGAAAGTGAAACAACACCTCTAGTAATAGTAGGTGCAAAATGGCAATTATTTAAAACAATAACTAAACCATTAGGGAGGATGAGATCAAAGCTCCCTATTGCTTCGACAGCTGCACGGTTGCCATTACCAACGTACAGGTTCAAAGCTCCATGCTTCAACTTTCTGCTTCCCCTAAGCCCCTGCACATTATTATAAATGTGAGTGCCACAACCAGTATCATATACCCATGATTTGTTAGGAAAAGTATAGAGTTCTATAGTGAAGATACCTGATGTGCTAGCTGCGCTAGCTTTGTTCTTCTTCAACTCTTCCAGGTAGGTCGGACAGTTCCGCCTCCAGTGCCCCTTCTTTCCACAATGGTGACAAAGGGTGTCCTTAGCCGGGTGCTCCTTCTTAGCAGGTGGGGGGATCTTGGGTTGGGGGGCATAAGCAAGCTTATACTTGCCCTTCACTTGTCCCTTGCCTTTTGCATTCGGCTTCTTCTTCTGGATTCGTCCTTCCTTTATAGCTAGGACCATAGGAGCCTTCTTGGGCATTCCTTTCTCTGCAAGTTTCAGCATGTTATGCAGCTCAGGAATTGTCTTGCCCATGCTGTGCATGTTGTAGTTTTGCACAAACTGATCATAATCCTTTGACAGTGAGGTAAGTATCAAGCTCACTCCAAGGATCTGAGGCATGGGGTATCCAAGACGCTCCATTTGGTCAAGGTAGCCCTTCATTTTCATGACGTAGCTACTGACCGTTTGGCCCTCCTCCTGCTTGCACGCATGAAAAGCTTTGACAGTGTCAAACAATTCTTGCTCAGCTTGCTGCTCGAACATTGTTTTCAGTTCGGTCAGCATGTCAAATGCTGCAAGGTTCTCTAAGTTCTTTTGGAGCTCAGGGATCATGCTTGCAAGCATAAGACAAGCAACCTCTTGCTGCTCGTTAACCCTACGAGTGTAGGCGGTACGAACAGCAGCGGAGGCATTAGCAGGGGGTGCTTCAAGTAAAGGTTCTTCCAGATGGTAAAACTTTTGTTCAGCCCTTAGGACAATCCTGAGGTTGCGATACCAGTCCAAAAAGTTATTACCATTCAAATTTTCTTTTTCAAGAATTGATCTGATGTACGAGTTGTTTATGGTATGATTAGGAGTTGTCATCTACAAAACAAACAAAGTTCAAATTTTAGTAAGTTTCAATAATTAATCCTTTTTAAAATTAACTACCCAAGTTTAAGCATATTAAAACAATTAATTTTACGAAAAGGCTAAGATCCTCATTGAGGTTCGACCATTAATGCAGTTGATCTACTAGAAATGGTGGATTCAATAGGTAGGTAACGTCGACCAATTGCATTACATGTGCAACTCTTAGATCTTTATGGGACTCATGGCACTAGTGAACAAGCAGTTAGTGTCAAGCTGGCATGTTTAGTCCCATCTTTGCCTCGGGTAAGGGTCTGACCACACTACTCGATTAAGTCATCCAATTTGAAAACTGTGAGAATAATCCTAGGTCTGACCATGGAAAATAGTCACCTTGGGTTACAATTCAACCTAGGTCTGACCAGATGCTAAAAGGTAATTGCAAGTGTTCTCATAATTGGACGGCATGACTTAAATTTTGACGGGTAAATCGTTTTGATGTGAATCAAAAACGTGTACGAAAGAAGCATGCATTCATTCTTCGTAGCACAAGTTAAAAACTTTTCTTAACTTAAGTCTAATCATTGTTTTAATTTATGTGTGTCAAGTTGTCCATTTTCAAGACTAATATATATCCTAAGTGGATTATTAAGTATGGACAATACAATAAATCAATAAATAAACAATCTTAACTAGTTTAAGTGTTATTTAGAAAACAATGATTTTTTAAGTTTCAAATCATATTTAAAATTAGTTAAACTAAATCATAAGACTTAGTTCAAAATGGTTTATGTTTAGTTTCAAGTTTTAAGAAAACATTTTTCGTTTTACATGTAGTCACAACATACATAAAAACAACCAACCAAACATTCAACCACAATATGCAAAGCCTCAACCGATGAAAATCCTATGCTTGGTCTTGTGAGCCATCACAAGAACCAAGAGTCAACTAGGGACAAATATTACAACCACATGGAGGGCTCCCACTTGCTCTAAGACAATCATGAGCAAGTAAAAAGCCCATTATGCACATGAACTTCAGTTTCTGTCAGCCCAGTTTTTCTGTTTTTCAAGGCCCAAAAGCCTAGGAAGATCACCTCCTCATGATTCGGCCCAGTTGACAAAGTTGTAGCCCTATGTCTTGTGGACCTGCACCAAAAATTTTAGAAAAAAATACATTGCCAATCAGCAGGTAAGCACGTTTTCCCAACAGGTGTCCAGCAGCAACTTTCAGTTTACAACTCTTCAATCTTTCGCCTTTTGCTTCCAAGCTCTTGTTTACAATACATATAAAGTAAAATACAACTAATCTAATTTGTATCTACTGTAAAATGCCCAAACATTGGCAAAACCAAAATTGAAATACATTACAAAAGTGCCGAAACAATGGCAAACCCCAAAACAAGAAAAACCAACCAACAATCACAATCACAACGCACAAGTGGTCTAGGTTTTCATCGGCTTTGCATATGAACACATAATAATACATTAAAATAAAGATTATTACATGGTGTTGGCTAACTCCATGGACAAACATGCATGTATTTGCCATGGATAACAAAATAAATAACAAGAATTAAATTGTTAGCCAACGAATCAAAGAAATAATTAACAAGAATTAAAACCCCGAATGGTACGCGTGACAAATGGCCATAGACTCATAACCCACTGATATTAGGACCTTCTTAACACCATTTTACCACAGAAAAATAAGCCTCATGGGCTGATTAAAAATTGGGTTAAAAATCTCTCAAAAAACACGTTTTTAGGCCATTTTACGGGTACCGATCAAGTAAACAAACAACGTATGCATAACAAATGGCCATAGGATCAAAAAGTCCAGATCTTAAGACCTTAATAAAGTCGACATATTCAGAATATTCAAGCCCTAGGGGCTGTTTTAAAATCACACTTTTAAATCCATTAAAAAACAACGTTTTTAACCATTTTTACGCATACAAGATGATCATATGACAACATATGATGGCTCGTGATACCACTATAGGTGATGTAAACATGAATTAACAATTAATTAATATAAAACGCAGCGGATATACATCACCACAACGGATCCATAGTGCCATATGATCAATCAATAAATAAACACATAATTTATACCTTTGTAGCGTGATCCGGGAGTCACCAACACAAGCCCTATGTCGAACACAATATGAAACCCAAGTGATCAAAATAGATCACCTCTATGATATGTCCACACTATACGTCCTTGATCACCACCCGATGCTAGTCTATCAACCCGTAACCAATTAATCACTCTTGAATAAACAAGATGCAAGAGTGGAAAAGATTAAAAAGAAAAACCCTAGTTTTTTCTTTCTTTGTGCCGTACAAAAGAGAAGTAGGGAAATAGTATATTTAGTCAATTTTTATTAATGATAATTAGGAGTAATTCTAGCTAATTACCATTGACCAAATTCAAATAATAACTTCCTCTTGAAGCCTTCTCTAGGCCGGCCATGCTTAGGGCCTACAATGGGCTTGCCCGTTGTTGGCCCAGTCCAAAAACACTAAGTCTAACTTAGTACTTAATGGCCCGTTATTAATCTTGAGTTACGTAGTCGTTTATATATTGTAAATACGATAAATACAATCTATAAAATGGTGTCTCTGTGTATAAGTGTGTGACCCCATAGGCTCACATATGTCTAGCCATATAATTAGTGATTATGACACGAGCATTCTCCAACACTTCGAGCGTTCCAGATCATTGACACCAGGTTCCGCCCATAGACCTTGTGATTCATAAACTGTCGTCCTCAACTATTCGTGCATACCTGACGACGCGTACTTCCCGGATGTTTTCACACCAAGGGTTTTTCCAGCTGTGAGACTATTAATGATCTCTATCCTCATTGATTGAACTCTATTGGATTCTACTCTTTCCTATCGGATGAGTACGTCAACAAATCTTTCTTACATGATAAGGACACCAACATCGAAACTCTTCACAAACCCTGTTCACACTTTTGCCTGAGTATGATAACCTCCCCATGAAACATGTACATAAGACTCTTGTGATCTGTGCGGATAAGACACTGCATACCATATAAACACCGCCTTTTATGATATTAATTCAAAACCACGACTGCCAACTCCTTGTCACGAGTTGGGATATTCCTCCCCATTTCCTTCAATTACCTTGGAACAACCTTCTTCACATTAGAAAGCCTTCATTTTTACTTCATCAACCTTCGTGGACGTCGGACGTTCCTTCATTCGGAGACACAGCCTTGACGATTTTTCTAGCACATATGATTTTCTCTCTCTCGATTGTTGGTCAACAACTCCCTTCCAATAGCCACAGTAAATTCACTTAACTACATTGTGAATTTATTTCACCAGAATTTCTCCCCATAAATGCCCCTGAGAATACCATCAATGATTTCTTCAGTAATAAAGTTCCTCTCCATCCACAAAGGTTTCAGCTAGCGTTCCATTTAAGTCCTTCGATCCACGACTCATGCGATGACATGAAGAAGAAATCGCAAATCATTTTTGGCACCAGGCGTCGGACGGAAGCAAGTATGTTATAGACGAGGAAAATACCAGACACAACACCCAATGCTACCCTTACTTTCTCATCAATTTATTTAAAAGCTCGTCCTTTCTCCTTAAATTCTCCATTTTCTTATCATGATTGATCTTGCCGATAGCGACTCATATCAAAGTTCACCCCTTTGACGAATGCCTCGACTCTTGTGAGCCCAAAAAGATCGCGATCTTCACAATTCAACTAAGTAGGTGCAGCTTTATGTAAAGCGCCTTGATGGCTACACTAGCATCAAGTTCTCGTGCCAAATCTATGACGTGCCATCCTCATACACCATTTCGCGTCTGTAGGTCTAAACTTCAACGGACTTGTTTTCATTGTTACGCCGTTAGAGATCTCTATTACTTGTATGGAACCTTTGGAACTACAAAATCCTTCAACCATTTTGAATCTTGATGAAGGCTAGTTAGATAACGACTGATTCCCTTTTCCTCATGGATACCCGACGTTCTGCAAAGCGTCGTGAGTTGACGATAATTCCTTACACACGCCATGCCTAATTCAGCCTATCTCTTCAAGTTTGGGAAACCTCCTTCAAGCCTGCCTACGTAGTCTCATAAAAAAAGTTTCTTTCCCTGTCGCCTCTACTAATATTCTCCGAGTGACAAAAATTTCCTCAACGGTACCCTTGATTTTCTTTGCTAATCTCACTGACTTCAGCCGTAAGTACCTATTGGTTGTTTTGAGCAAGTCCTTAACTGTGCCAAATCATCGAAAACGTTAAATTCCTCTTCTTAATGACTTGATTAGTAGCCTAATCTCGTGACAGTTCTTGTTTGATGAGTTGCGAGATTAAGCCAATATCAAGTTGTTACTTAGTTTAAGGTTTTGATGATTTTTCTCGAAGACGAAAAGGCTTATTCCATCGAATTTAGTCACCCGATAGTTACCTTCGACTGCCCATCTCATTTCACTCAGATGTACGAATTTGGACTAAAACGACATAGGTTACAACTTTTAGTAGTATTTATCTTGTCACATAAGTTACGACCGTGACATTGGATCCCTGATTCGAATTTTAGTGATCTTGTCATAACTCTGACCTTCGTTAGGTTCCACGTGCAGGCGCTAGCCTAATTCCATAAGAGTAGGCAAAATCGTTGATTCTAAAATAGGTGGCTAGATCGTTTACAGATGACTAGCAGTTTCGTTAACAGAAATCGGTCATATGGATTTACGAGCAACCCATGAAATTTAGTGATTTACGTGTGAGGAACTTATCATTCCATAAGATGTCAACTTGGTGATCTATTTCGTGTTGTGAAAGAGCCAACCAGAACCCTTGATAGAGAAGTGAGCAATTTAGATGAGACAAGATTCTAATTATAAGTCATTAGAACTTAAACTGTAGACATGAGTTACTTGGGAACGTAAGGGCAATGTGAGAATTGAGTACCCACATTTTTGGCAGTGGTACTAGCTGAATTTTGGGGACAAAATTCCTGTAACGGGGGTGTACTGTAGCAACCGGCATTTTTAGGGCAATACTTATTTATAAAACTCGAAACCAGTTGCGGCAGACGATGATTTTTCCAAACTTATTTGTGACAACTGGTAAATTTCAGGAACATTTTAAGTTACCGCATTTCGTTTTAAAATAAATATTTTATCACTAAGACTTAGGCTATATTTAGTCCACAATGCTCCAGTACCTTGCTCCTACTCCGGTTCACAATTTTAAACTCTAAAACAATTTCCTTTTTCTTGAATTACTTACGGTTGTCAATTCAACAAACACTATTCGTAAATTAAAAATTTAACACCCGATATACCCAATTCTCTCAACGATTATTTCTAAGGTATTTTTATACTTCCAAAAAGATTACAAAAGTTCCAAAAATATTTCCTTACACCAAAAATAATTTCTTTATATCCTACGTTTATTTACGTATAACTTTCGTTAATCACCGAACCAACAACCAATACCTATTTTCAACACCCAATACCTACAATATATACACTCTTGTATTAAAATAATTCTTCTACTCCCATTTTCCCACATGTGCCCCCCCCCCCTTGCCTTACAAATAATTGTTAGACAAAATTGTACACAACATTAGTTAGAAAACATGGAAGCACAAAACATGGAAGAACCAAATTTCAAAGTATGGCATGATAAAGATTTTGGTGACTTTGCTTACCCTCCCCCCATTTGTCCATACCTCCCACACCTAGTCCATGATATTCTTTTTTACTAACTAGTACCACTTTGAAAGTCTTCTATTGTAACACCTCCTAAATTATGAGATAACAACGGAAGACTAATCTGGGTATTACTGTGAGGATCGAAGTCATAATTATAGAAAAAGGCTCGAAAGAGAAGTTTTGAAAATATAAGTCCTTCATATTAATTCAGTTACAAAAGTTTCGTAACAAAGTTGATGAAATCCATAAAGGAAGCATTGTTTTAAACTGAATTACACGTTTTATTTTACACCATAATAAAGATAAGTCACAGCCCGCTCCACGCCCTTGCTGCTCCGCTAATTACCTGAGATAAACATGCTTAAAAGTCAACAAAAATGTTGAGTGGAATTATAGAGTTTGAAATTTAATAATCAGTTCGATACACAAGTAAGATTGTATTGGGAATACAATCAGTTAAAAAGTTGATATTGCAGTATATATTGCCCTAAGTCTCATGACACGCAAAACATTAACAAAGTACCGTAAAATGGAGGTGTCACATCAAGTTAATGATGGAAATAATGCCCTCGAATAATAGGTGATTTGCCAATTCCTATTTTTCTCAAATATAATGCATCGCGACTAATACGACTAACCAAAAAGGCATTCTGTCCAGTATTAGTGGGATAGGTCGTCAACCTCTAATAGATCTATTCACTATATTCGCGTTCACTTACTAGTGATTAATGGCTCATGATAAAGGGTCTTGTGGCAATAAGGGTACTTAGGCATATATCAAGTCAAGTAAAGCATACATAAAAATACTTGTGATTTGTTTATAGCATGTATCTCCCTCACGGAGTATAAAGTTGTTAAATAAGTAAATGTGAGGCTATAACTCACCTTAAGTGATACTGAGGATGGTGAAAAGTAAGTTCAGATGGGATTATGGTAACGGCTTTAAAATACAACCTGAATAAATGGGGAAGTCTAAGAATCTGACCAAATACGAATGGTGGAAATGATAATGAGAACGAATAACGATTTGATCGTTAGAATGAGGATGCGATATGCTTAAAATGCTTAAAATTCAAAAATAATATTACATAAAATATTATCTTGTTTTTATGTCAAATATTCTAAAATATTATCTCTTCGAAAATGGTGAATCAAAACGTATAGTTAAATCGTTCAAAATCTCATTATATATAATTAACGTAACGTAAAATAATACGTAAATGAAATATACAAAATGCACGTGACGTGATGGGAAATCGTAAAATGAAAAATAGAAATAAGAATGTCAAATATAATCTGTTGGTCCTTGTCCTTTTCCAGTTTTTACACTTTTTACCCTAACGGCGTTTGCGTTGCACCGTTAGTCCTTTATTAAATATAATTTGCATTTATAGTCCACTACATGTCCAAAATAGCATTATGAACTTGGAATATAATAATATATCAATTTATACCCTAATGTTTCTGTTTTGGCAGTTTCGGTGCCTATTTTACACGGTTGACAGTTTTAGTCCTCTTAAGTGTAACTAGTTTGCATTTTTAATCCAAACGTCCCAAAATTATGGGGAAAAATTATATGAAATTTTCTGAGACTTATTTAAGTTTAATAAAGCTTATTTCAATAGCTTATATGGCAAAAGAGCTTATTTTTCGTTGTTGGGCTTTTAACGAGCCACTTAATAGCCCATTAACGTTTTAAAAATCGTAAGCTTCGAGACGAGTTGGGCTCATCCATAAGCTCATTTTTAACGTTCTATTTCCATATCAAAAGACCTAGATAAGCTAGCTTATCTTATTTGCTTGAAAAGTGCTTAATGGGCTTAACAACCCACATCGCGTTTTGGTTAACAGTTTCTGAAAGGATTTTGAGCTTCACTTTGCTCGATTTTGAGGGTCTAAATGTTCTCGTTTTTACAAGTTATTTATACGAAAGTTGTAGCTAGTAATGGTGTCTATTAGGTCGTGTAAAAACAAAGCATGGTTATTAAGTCAAATTTTAAGATATATGATTGTTTTTAAGGCTACATGGATCGTATTTTATGGTTAAAAGACTTAGAAAAATTCTAAGTGTTTAAGCTTTTATTCGATATGTTGCATGGTTCAAATGGACTCGAATGATGCATGAAACGTAAAAATAAAGGTGAAAGGGGTGTGCATGGTGACTCCTAGGCCTTCCGCAAGAGAGGCTAGTCACTTTTAGTGTGCTACATGAATATGTATACGTAAGTAAATAAATGAAATAATATACGTTCGAGTAGTATTAATATACGATGCATGGTTGTGTAAAAACGTACGAACTGAATTCAAGGAAGGTTTGAGACAACTTACTACACCTCTAGGGTGGTAGAGAATCGTATGGAAGTGAATGGAACACAAGGAAAATAACCCACGTTCGCTATACCACTTATACGTTTAAATATATGTAACCCGTTTCTCTCGACAAGCTTCCAAATGAGCGAATGAAGTATTCTGGTCTTCCAGAGATGATTTTACGAGTGAATGAGAGTTGGAAAGATAGTATTAAATGAGTGAGGAAAGGTGGTAAGTTAGGAGTAGATATAGTAGAAGATTGTGTACACGTATGGGTCCAATAATGCAAGAAACATTTCTCACTATACATTGTCAGTGAATGTGAGTCTCCCAAGAACTATTTCTGACATTCCAAGACTTTAAGAAGGAATGTGAGTGAGTAGGAAGGTTGGAATTTGTTTTGTGCAAATATCTTATGTCGACTAGTATATAACTAGGTGCAAAAATTGGTTTAGCGAGTGATATTTGATCTTGGATGATCAAAACTGATTCAATAACATGCCATTAGGCTAGAAAAATTATTAGGAGAGGGTAGAATCAAGTTGGAGTCAAAATGGTTACGTATTGGATTTTTGGTGCTATCGGATTGGGTCAGAAATGAGCAAACACTTTGCCTTTTAAAAACACATCAAAATTCGACATCTAGTTCTGGGATTCGACACTATAATAGTATGGTGGGAGGTGAACGAGATAGTATAAAAATATTCATAGGTCGCGTTTAGAAATGGAGCGAATGGGAGGCGTTTTGGAGAAGAGGTCTAGTCGAATTTTACACGTGAAATAATAGAATTTCATGTTGGGCTTGGTGGGCTGACGAACAGTGGACGAGGGTGGTGATGGGCTGAAATGAATTTTGGCCCGTCTAGTATTATTAGTGAATAATTAAGTTTTTGAGTTACGCGTTGAGAGTTCGTTCCGTCATTTGGTGATTTATGTGAGATCGTAATCACGACCAAATAACATAATAAGAAATTTTCAAATTTCTTCGTAAAAATGGTGATCAGTAAACAGTAACTGAGGTTAATATTGATTAACGATCATAATTACAATGAAATTTTACAGTGTATTACATCTATTATAAATAGATACAAGATGTCTTCATTTTTCACCTAGCTAAGTTCAAGAGAGAAAAGAAAAAAATATAATCACTTCCCATATATATATATATATATATATATATATATATATATATATATTATATATATAGATAGATACAAGATGTCTTCATTTTTCACCTAGCTAAGTTCAAGAGAGAAAAGAAAAAAATATAATCACTTCCCATATATATATATATATATATATATATATATATATATATATATATATATATATATATATATATATATATAGTCCGGTTCTAGAGAAAAGTGTAATTAGATGTAAAAGTGAGAAAAAAAAGTTATAGGGTAGATTTTGAAAATACTTGAAAGTTTAGGGTAAAAATTAAAAACAAATCAACAAAAGAGGCATATCAATCTGATCAGTTATTCTCAATCAGATCCACCGTCTGCACCGTTACCACCGTCACCACCGTCTCCACCTTCTGTATCGTCACCACCACCACCGTCTCCACCATTACCACAACCACCATCACCGTCGCCACCGTCTGCACCATTAAAACCACCACCATTAAAACCGATCAAAAAACACCAAATCTTATAAAATTCCGATCAAAATCCGATACAAATAATCGTGAAAGTAGAAATTTTCAATTTCATATTATCAGAAAAAATGAAGAAATATGTTACGCCATCAATTTTATGTTATTTTATATATTCAGGAATCAGATGTGAGAACTCAATCAAAAGTAAGTACACAATTATTAATTGTTCAATTTTTATGTTATTTTGTGCATCATTGGGTACATTATATCATAATTAGTATTTTTGTGAATATGTGTAAAATTAGGGCATCTGTGTAGATTCAGAACTGTGTGTATAAAAATGACATTTAAGTGAGTCTGTGCAAAAAATCATGTTACTGTATTAGTTGGTTTAAATTAATGTGTGTATAAAACTGACATTTTAAAGCATCAGTAACTCATGTTAGGGAATCTATTAGTATAATTAAAGTGTCGCGTGACATTTGTATGTTTAGTGCATCTGAAATCTGTTTAGTGCATCCATTTGTATGTTTAGTGCATCTGAAATCTGTTTAATGCATCCATTTGTATGTTTAGTGCATCTGAAATCTGTTTAGTGCATCTGAATCTATTAGTATAATTAAAGTGTCACGTGACATTTTAAAGCCATCTGTTTTTTACAACAAAGAACAATTGAAGCTCAGAAAATTTTGATAAAAAAATCTGATGAGTATCGTCATATGGGCTAAAGTCAGTTGAGTGTCAAAGTTGTGAACAACATGAATCCAATCATTTGAGAAAGGTTTCCTTTTTAATAATTTATGCTCTTATTGTGATGACATTTTCTTGATATGAAAGTTGCTGCTTAGCCGATCTTCATATTCATGCTCTACAACTCTCCTATTGGTAGAGGAGAAATTGAAGCCCACATTTTTGTTTGATATCTCACTTGAACCCAAAATTAGAAAGGATAGGAATGGTTTTTCACATTTATAATTAGCATTCTGTTCTTGGTTAGAAGTATAATAGGGCTAGTATATTGAAGAGCAGAACTGTGCATATAGTTGCACTTATTGGTTTTAGTATTTGAGTTTTCTCTCAGATATGTATTCAATTTTTTCTGTTCTGAAAAAAAAGGACACGACTTTCCATTAGTATCAGAAAATTTCTTATGTTGAGTGTCACGTCAATTTTACAGGGAAATTGTACTGTCCAAGAATGAAAAGCATGAATAAGCCTACCCATGTTGCTATTTGCACACATTCACCCACAAAGCCAGTTCTAATTTTTGTTTCATCTCGTCGGCAGACAATGCTCACTGCATTGGACCTCATTCAGGTATTTCAGTTAACTGTTGTGTCTTATATTGGTGCATCTGTTTGTTAACAGATTGGTGCATCTGTTTGTTAACAGATTGGTGCATCTGTGTCAATAGATTGGTGCATCTGTGTTAACAGATTGGTGCATATGTGTTAACAGATTGATGCATCTGTTAACATATTTTGTATAAACAATAGTTATAAAACCATAGTCACAATAAGCTTGGTGTCTACACCTTGGACATATAGCAAAATTTTAAGGAATATCTCAGTTCAATTATATCTAACTGAGAAAGGGGTCTAACTCAACTCAAATGTGCAGCCTTGTCATGCACAATACCTTTACCAGGGTTGAGCATGGACACGTCTAATAAAGCCTATAGTTGATTGCTCATATATGAAATTGATTGGGAGAGGCAGGAAAGCATATCTTGGCTTCTAAAATCGCACAGATGTGACTATATTTTCGTCTGAGAACTAAAAATACCCTGTTGTATACTGCTCACAGTAGTTTATAGAGCATAGCTTATCTTTAACACTCCATGTTCACACTCACAGAAAGATGATCTGATTAGAGTCTAGACACTCCACGTGAACATAACGAGACACTGATCTAAACTGATCATTAGTGAAGTATGGTGTATGATACTAAAGTTTTTGATATAAAATTTATATGGTGTATGATACTAAAGTTTTTGATATAAAATTTATGGCTTTAATTAGTGAAGTATTTTTTCACGTTTCACTTGAGAATAAATGAGCATATTCATTCAAGCCGATAATACAAAATCTCCAGTGTGCCTTAGATTAGTGCATCATTAGATGATTAAGGTTAGTGCATCGGTGAGTAAGATTAGTGCATCACTAGACAAATTAATGCATCAGTATGTAATTTTAAGGCATGAGTGTGTATATATACAGTAATTACAATACTCAACAGACCTTCGCTCATCTTTGTTTGACTCCTAATACGGGTCACAGATGAGCCTGAAGAGTATGCCGAGCCACCCCAATACAGCTCCACAAATTCTTCATTTTCCGCGGTTATGACTAGCCGAAAAAAAAGCACCACCAAATGTAAAATTAAGTTGGTATATGATAACACCACCAAATAAAGGGTCGGCCTTAGAAGATCAAAAGCACCACCAAATGTAAAATTAAGTTAGTATATGATAACAGTAAATTATGAGGCAACTTAATCTTGTAAAATGAACATATGAGCTGTTTCTTTTTATAGGTCTCCCCCGAAATTCCCGGATGTTAGATTGTCGCAAGAAATGTGTGATTGTATTGCTCTGCTTCTAAAATATCAGATAAATCAGGCATGCCTATTCTTGAGGGAAATGACCTCAGGGAAAGACTTAAAGAGATTTATGAGTGTATGTATCTTCTCACTAATGCTTTATCACTTGCTTAAATGTAGTAATAAACATGATCTGTTTACAATTAACTGCAAAAATGACTTATGTGTATGCAGGTGATTTTCACCTTGTGGGTGGTCTCAGTCATTGGTGGCTGGTTTGAGTTTTTGACCCTTGTGTATATCTGTGAGTAACTTCATTCACATCGACATATAATCGTTCCACTATGCACATATATTGGTATATATTTAGCAAGCTATGATGGTCCAAATGGTTGCCTTTTCGTACGGGTCGAAACGGGCAAGGTTGGGTTGGGTTGACTTTTAGATTCTTTCACATATGTTCTAAATAATTTCTTACAAAAAATATATGTGCTGATTGATTTATAATAATATTATTAAAATAATGCTATATATTACAAGGGAAAAGAAACAGTTTGGTGGCTTGCATATATATGTGCTGATTGACTTTAGTGCATCCGTTTGAGGTACTCGTAGTGCATCCGTTTGAGTCACTTTAGTGCATCCGTTTGAGGTAATTTACTGCATCCGTTTGTATCATCTAGTAGGTTAGCTTGATTATGCTTTTCTAAGGTATATGTGCTGACATAGCGGGCTCAAAGCATGAGTATTGGTCATCATTTGCACCGCTGCCATTTGAAGTTGTCATCTCGGCTGGACAAAAGGCGAAGGAGACTTGGCATGGTGGCTCACTAGCTCAATAGTTATCTGCTTTTTTTTTTCGTTTTAAAATGTTGTTTTTCAAGAAATCCCAATACTACTTTCTCATAATTTTGGCACTTGGCATCTTTACAGTTTGAATTATATGCAGGTACATGATGTGAAGTCCAATATTAATCAGATTAGTTATGACATTGATGTAACACCTGAAAATCTAAAACATGTAAAATGACCAAAATGCCCCTACAATCTTAAAATTTGATCCCGAACCTTTGGAAATGATCAAGATACGAAGTGGAATTATTTAATACTACATTTTATTATTTGTGAAGTACAAAAAAAAAAATTATAAAATCACACAAAGTTATGTTTGCCTATTTTTTTTGTATTATTATTAATATAAATATAAATTATATATAAATCAAATAAAATAGGATATAAGTATCAAGTATTTTAGGAAGTCAATCAACAATTAATATCCTTGATTTAGTCACACAAAAATTCCAAGCATTTAGCCCTAATTCCCCAAATCACGGCAACCTTATTATTTAATTCACATTCCTACCTTATCTCAGTCCATTCGCAACATAAACATCAACAAAAACTCCTCCAAACCCTTTTCTCCTTCTTCCTCCCTGTCATGCGAAACAATGAACCATATTAACACACATTCAAAACTGCTACTTGCTCTCTATAAAATTTATATATTCGAAGACCCTGTCGTGGTGTTGTGATCCTTAAAGGTGTTTCCGTCATGGTCCTAACCGTGGGGTGCTCGATGGCGTTTCTGGATGGTGTGAGCATGTGTGGTTGTTGGTTCGAATAGGGTTAGTTTTGGGTGCTCGTGTTCCTGGATTCATACGTTGGGTCGTCTTCGAGGTATCACCCCTATCGTCTTTATGTTTCCCTCTCGATACATGAAACTTATATACGTGTAAGACATGAGAGACTAATCTTTTTTTCGTTAATCACAAATAAACTAATAACGTATATTAAAGGTCACATAATAACGAAAACGTATAGCATGTGTCGACCTTATTTTGTTTTAGAAACTTTTCGAATACGTATGACATGTATAACGATTCTGGTCTTTATATATGCAATCAACCTGGTCATTTAACACTAACGTGGATCTCAAATATTCGAATATGAATTTTCGTATATATTTATCGCATGAAATAATGAAACGTGTAAGCATGGTGTATCATATTAAAAGTATGAATATGAGATTTGTGATGTTCAACATGGGCTGTAAAACAGATGTGGAAATGATGTATTAAACAAGTATATGTGTGCGTGATCAGATCTGGATAAGAGTTAGACGAGGTTCATTTCGGTCTCATTATTTCAAGAGTGTGTCTCATTATTTTTTTAGTATGTGCATGGGTAAATTGGCGTGTCTGTGGGGTGTATTCTACAGTCGCATGAAATGCTAAGATATATGTGTCGATATGTAGTTTTAATGTGTGGTAAAATGGGTCATCGACCATGTCTCGCAGGAGATGTGTGTGTGTGTCTCGTTGGTAAGCTGTTAAATGGGGTACTAGTGTATGGGATTTGAGTAGTCTAAAGTGTGTTCTAAACATGTTTACAAACTGAAATTAAAAGGGGGTCGGAATACTTGTAATTTTATGTGTCAATATGGGTTTATACGGATGTCAAAACGAATAGTGTACATGGGATTTTCTGCGTAAAGCATGGGTCGTGAGGGTTGTGTATGCAGCGTTAACATGGGTTGTATGGTGTGTTGCATTTTTGGAAAAAAAAAAAAAAAAAAAAGAAAAGAAAAAGAGTCGTGCATTTTTTTTTTTTTTACATACAGAAAGAGGCTCATCATCAAATCTAATGTAAATTATATTTATAACAATATAAAAGTAGGCAATAAAGAATGCATGCATGAACAACTAAGGTATTAAACAAAGATTTAAATTTGTGAAGGCATGTGGCTGATCATAAAAATGGCTAGGCGTAGGCATGTGATAGTTTTGTAGGGTACTGTGTTAGAATATGGACTCCATACAATTTAATAAAAATCTAAAACCAAAATCATTATATTTTCATAAGTATCAAAATACTGATTCGGGGAAATGCACTAAATATGAAAAGTTACTAAAAAAAATGGGAAGCCGACTAAAATAAGTAATCTGAATTAAATAAGCTATTAATACGACAGTCATGAATTCGTGTAGATTCGCTGAAGATGGAGTTTGCTTCCGACCTTTATAGTTTCGGTTGTGTTTGCACGTGCGGTGTAAGGTACAGATATTCTGCCCTTCTTTAGTAAGGTGCCTTCGTCTCATTTCCGATTTCTGATTCACTGCCATGTTCTTCGATTCTGTGAACCTTGTTTGTTTTCTTTCATGATATTATGAACCTTTGACATGACCTTTATAGTACTGAATCTTTTGATACTGAACCTTTCTGATACATGACCTTTCTGTTATGAACCTTTATGATATTAAACATTTCTGATATATGACCTTTCTGATATTGAACCTTTATGGTATGAACCTCTGATATGAACCTCTGATTATGAACTCTGATATTCTGAAATGGAAATTGACTTATGAAACTAAATTAAATACTGGATACATGATACTTGACCTTGACCCACAGTTTGATACTACGAGCCATAACTAGTCATGAGGGTTTCATGACCATGTCATTGATGCACCGATGGCATGACTCTAGGGCAGGAGAGTGATGACCTGTTCCGTCCCTTTTCTGTATTTTATTTGGTGTGTTGGGAGGTTTATGGCCACCAGGGGCGTATGGATGCATCCTAGAACTGTTCTGATTACTGATTACTGATTACTGATTTCTGGTGACTGATGGTGTGTGCGATACACGTCTTTCACACTCTGGGAGCTAGCTACTCCATTATCTGATTTCTAGGATTAGTGAGAGGACTTCTCTCTGCATGGTGTTATGATACTGATTACTGATTACTGTTTCTGGGCTCGTAGAGGATTTCTGTTACCCTGCACCTTGTGACCTTATAACTTTATAACCTTTGCTCACCATCATTATTACTGTTACCCTGTAACCTGATACATGACTTAACATTTGACTTGACATGATCTGATCTGGGCATGTGGTGGGATTATGGATTACACCTTTACACTTATCTACTGTAACTAGTTCTAATCATGTTATATCTGTATAACCTTTATGTTCCTGTTCCTGACTCCTGTTACACCTGGTATTCATTCATTTACTTCACCACTTTACCTTTACTGCTTGTTATCGTTATATCTGTTCACTGAGCTCGTGTAGCTCAGCCGCGTTTTCTTTCCTCGCGGCAGGTTTTAGTTGGAAGTTGGGATTGATTGGGGAGTACATTGGACTTAGAAGAATTTACTAGCAGCTTGGGATTAGCTATTGATGATGGTTAGAAGAACTCATGTTAGACTTAGAAATCATTGTATTGGAATCCTGTAATTTCATATTTCCTTTGTAACCATTGAATTCTATTGTATTATTTATGTCGTATGCTTGTATCTGTTCTGATAAGCCACCGTTGTTGTGACACCTTGCCCTTGTCGGGTTGGGGTGTTACAATATTAATCAGATTAGTTATGACATTGATGCAATCCATCAGATGGTGGTTGGGTTGGTAAGTTTCTCATTGTTATTTTACTAGATACGAAACTTGGCTTTTTTCCCTTTTACTCTTCAGCTAGCTAACTTGATTAAATAACAGGAAGGGAAAATTGACCTTATCGAAGGAAAGCAGGTAAGAATTATTTAATTTTGAACTTGTTCATATCCATTCATTGATTTTTCTAAAGATTCATTGATTGCTGACATGGTTTCTGCCTACAGGATGTGACCAATTCCGGTTTGTACTATTTATGTCAAGTAGCCGGAGGGATCAAAGATGGGATGAATGCTAAGCTGTTTCAGGTCGATATCTTAATTCTCTTTATCATTTTATTTTTTTTATTTACTAATTTATAACCCTAAATGTTAAGAATTGTATTATTATATCTTCTTTACTTTTGGGTTGCAATTCAAACATGATAATTATTACAGTACAATACATCATGCCCTGATGCAAAATTCAGTCAAAGCACAAGAACAATACAAAATGCAACATTCATTCGATATTCCAAATTTAGTTACAGAACTGCTTTTTTGACTGGATGTGCACATGGAACTCTCATTTTAACTATGAGAACCTTGCTAAATGTGATATATTTTTAATCTACAATAGGATATTGACACTTGAAGCAATGTGAAAGGTTAATATCAGCTTTGAATATTCTAGATTGTATGTATAAAATTATGCTTGGTGATTACAATATCTTCAATATTTTGTATTTCTTTTACAGGTTTCTTTGCGCTATTCATCACCTGCTAGAAGAACATGAAGACACATTTTCTTCTAAACCTATCCAACTTGACGATTCATCATCACAATGCGGTTCTGATCCAAAGGCAGATAATGGTTCCCAATCTGAACCCATGAGCCAAGGACCCAATTTAGCTGCAGCAGATGAGCCTACGACATCTGTTACCAGTTTACCTCATGATCCTTCTGGTTTAGAATCAAGGGATAATGGGAGTGGAGCTTCAAGCAGTGGATCTTCTTGGTTCCAGCTTAGAAGTGATGCGACAACATTTGTTTCACAAACATTGCAAAGGGGCCGCAAGAATATTTGCCAAAATGCTATGATTTAATACTTGTAATAAAATTGTATGGTGTATGATACTAAAGTTTTTGATAGAAAATTTATGGCTTTAATTAGTGAAGTATTTTTTCACGTTTCGCTTGAGAATGGCTAAAATCTTCACAGTTGCTATATTAAACGAGCATATTCATTCAAGCAAATAATACAAAATATCCGGTGTGCCTTAGATTAGTGCATCATTAGATGATTAAGATTAGTGCATCGGTGAGTAAGATTAGTGCATCACTAGATAGATTAATGCATCAGTATGTAAGTCGAATTATTTTGTACCAAACAATGCTTTCCTAAAAAGATCCGGTGTGCCTTAGATTAGTGCATCATTAGATGATTAAGATTAGTGCATCGGTGAGTAAGATTAGTGCATCACTAGATAGATTAATGCATCATTATGTAAGTCGAATTATTTTGTACCAAACAATGCTTTCCTAAAAAGTTACATGACAACTGTACATGGGTTACTTGTGTATACATTCTTAAAGCCTACCAATCCTTCCGACTCTTTACAAAAAAGGGTATGGTTATTAACAAACTTAGCGTAAGCTTAACAAGCGACTCATGCTCTACAAGCAAGTGAGGCAACAACACTTTTTGTGAGATTTGGCACTTATGTTGCTCGTAGCGCCGGAATCAACGGGTAACCCTTATATGTTTTAGCCCAATGAGGGTTCCATGAATGCCGGAAATACGCTCCATTCAACAACAAATCTCCTTCACTTCTCCTTGTCCATTTTCGCCATATGGATTCTGGTACTTGCTCTCTCTTTGTGATCTCCTTGCATGCACCATTGGCTGCAACAAACCGGTTTCCAAGGCTGATGATTGTGGCACCATCACCACCTCCAATCGCGTAGGATTGCCATTTTGTTTAGTCATTGTTTACCACGTGAACAAACACAAATCTTACCGCGGGTAACCTCTGTGTCAATCCTCTTCCAAAGTGGTTGTAAGCAAGTGTCACTTTTATTATTTTGTCCTCTGGGGTCTCATCACTTGCACCAAAAACCAAAACCTGTAAATATGAATGCGTCAGGTTGGGCTATCTTTGACTAGAACTGGTTCAGTGGGTCAAATCAAATCATTTAGCCAGAACACAAAAGGGTCAGATGAACTAACAATATCGAAAGCTTGCAAAGTGTATTTTCAATGCCTCTTGCTAATATATTTATTGTAACGAGACAAAGTGTTTTGATCCAAACCATTTTCTTAAGTAATAGTAACAGGTTATTATTTTCAGAGGGGAACCATTTTGACCAGTTACAACGTACCTTGTCATGCTTTACGAAGTGGCAATTTGAAATGGTGTTGTTAGTAGAAGCTGCAACGATGTCAATAAGCCCGTCATAGCTGCTAGCAAAGGAGCAATGGTTATCTAAAAATGGGTGCAGAGAAAGTGTTTCAAATGATTATATAAGATACAAGTAACTTATAACTAAACTAATATAAGTGAATAACAATGTATAAAATGCTTGAGTATTTTACTTGTTACTGATGTGGTGTTTCTTTTGCAATAACAACTGCACTCAATTCGTGCAACACTCGTCACCAATTTTAATGAATATATGCTTTTATAATGTTATCATAATATTAATACGTCAAATGTTTTCAAGGTATCAGTATGAATTTAATGCATCACATTTATAAAAAATATCATTTAAGCATTTTATCTAGCATATAAAATTAGTGCATCACAGTGTAAGATCACCATACCAGTCATGAAATTTCATTTAGGCATTTTATCAAACACCTTGTGTGCAGATGTTATAAACACGTTTTTCAAGTCGTTTTTTCTCAACTTTGCTTCAAATAACTAATCTATACACTATATCATATCACAAAACTCTTAAAAATGGGAACAACTATGAACACACCTGATGATCACATGAATCAAAATTCATAAAAACCCTAACTCATAACAAACAATAATTTGTGCAAAAATGAATTCTGACAATCACATTTAATAGCTGTATATTTGATTTTACATAACAAAACTAACAAAATTATAATCAAATAAAGTTACGATACTTACTTTGATCGATGATTCAAGAATTAGAATGAGAAGATTTAGTTAATCTGATCAGATCGTGTTTATGGTGTTGATTGTGTAGAGATAGGAAGCAATAATCACCGGGGAAGAAGAGAGAACCAGATAATAAAAAAGAGGAAAAAATGAAAAAATGAAAAATTTGTGTATTTTATATGATAGAATGATAAATGGGGACAAATTTACAAAAGTTACCCTGAACAATAAAGGAAGTTACAATCAGGTCCCTTAAGTTAATGAAAAAAAGGAGGTGGGAAGGGAGGGGGTAATTTGCACTATTTTTCTACTTTTCTACCAAAGTGTATTTTTTTCAAGAACCAATATATATATATATATATATATATATATATATATATATATATATATATATACATATACAAGTCGACACATTAGGAGGAGCAAAGAAGGAGAGATCCTGATTGTGGCTAAGTTCAAGCATTCTTAGGGCATTCTAACAAGAGTTTGGAACATTAATCTTGGGGTTAAACAAGTACCTTGCACTCATATCTCACTAATCACTTTTGTAAGTAATCTTACACTACAAAAACTTCATGTTTTTCTTTATGTCATAATGCTAGACAAGTATATACTTAGTTATCACTTGGTACATGTTGATAAAGATTTACATTCACAAAGATCTTTTAGCAAAAGATTATGTTTTGAACAAGTTTTGATTTCAAGAAAACAAGTTAGTAAAACTCTTCACAAGAAAGTGGTAATAAACCTTATAAACATGAATGTTAGTAAACTTGTATATTTAAATATTTTTGAGGAATATTTACATGGACCTTAGAATATTGTTGAGTTTATGGTTAGACCATTATTATTATGTTTAGAAGTTGATGGAGGAACTAGGACTAGAATTGAAGTTGTGGTTAAGTGGCTAAAATGACTAGAAGATTTGTAACAATAGTTTGGCATTCTTAAAAATAGATTCTGTCCCGTTTTGATAAATACAAAAAACTCAGTAACTTGGTAACCATTTTAGGCTAGAAATATAGAAAATAGACTCAATAACGAAAACGTAGCCGCTTGAATGAGTTAAAACGGGCTTGTAACGAAAAAGATACGCTAGTTTCAATTTTTACGACGAAAACTACATTTTCAGAAAAATAAATGAATCTGTCCAGAATTTTGAGAGATGAAAACTGAAGTTAAATGGTATCTAGACTAGCCGAGACCTTAAAAAGCCGATAGTACACTTAAATACCTTCGTGGGGATAGGTTAAACTTAAGAAACGAAGCTACGACGCAAAAGTTATGGCCAAAAGAAGGTTTACGTCAACATATACGTTGACAGCCTATTATTTTCTCTATTAGAAAGCTGTTAGGAATTTTTGAATTGGATTTTGGACCTTTTGGAGTACATTGTGGCTAAAATGAAGTAAACGGAAATGGTAGAACATTGTATATAATTATTAGGCGCGTTAGAGAATTTCGAAATAGCCATTAGCTTGACGACTAAAACTTGATCGTGAGATTTATAAATTACGTTTTCTAAAGTGGGAATTTTCTAAATAAATGATCAAATTGACGCAACTATATTTTGACGATAAATATTACAACAACATGTACAAGTGATAAAGTAAAGTATGAACTTGCGTGCATGGCCTTGTTTTCGACCCTAAGACATATGTATTATTTAGGTCGCGATTAGAGTTATCGGGCTTAAATTACCGTTTGCCAATTTATCAATCGGAATTTGATTTTGCTAAGGTGAGTTCTCGTAGCCCCACTTTTAACGTGTTTTACCTTGGGGGAAAATGGTACTCAATGCTTTACAAATGTTTTCATGCTGTGAATTACTGTTTTACATGATTTTGGACATATACGTGTGATGATGCAATTATATGCTGTGACGTGTTTGTTTTGTGATTACTTTACTGCGCCACTGTTAATTCTCTGCGGAGAGCCCACAGGTTATAGGTTCAGTTGGTGGAACTGTTAACTCTCTGCTGAGAGCCCACAGGTTATAGGTTTAGTTGGTGTAACTGTTAACTCTCTGTTGAGAGCCTACGTGTTGATAGATCTATCGGGGTAGCTCCCCACGTGATATTGGTTATGAGTATGATGGACATTATAGGTTCAGTTGGCGTGACACTATTACTGTTTGGATAACATGCTTGTAATTGGTATTCATGTGCACTATTGTCCTATGTTATATTTCACAGCTCAATGGTTTTATTGTTAAACCTACGAGCTCACCAACATTATGTTGACGTTTTCTAGTACCATTTTCAGGTGGATCATTACTAAAGTATTTGAAGGCACATTTATCGGATCGAGACTATTTGATAGCTATTACTATGTTTGTCAAGATGTCAAGATTTCAAATGAGACATGCTTCTCTTTTAAATTTGGTCGAAGAATGTTTTGTAAACTATTACTGAAATAATTGTAAGGTATGAATCTATGATGTTATGCAATATGCCTTTCTCAGTTACATCCCGTGTTTTCGCCTTTGACGGGGTGTGACAGAGTTTCATTGATGAGACAGTAAATCATGTAGACAAGACAAGCATTGGGATGATCTTTGTTCCCGACTAGACAAAGGACATTTTCTCTTCGGATTTGTTCCCACTTTTTGTACATAGGAAACATTTCAGAAAGTTCCATTTGGAATGGATCTCGACGGATGAGTTCGGAGTTTCGAATGAGACGGGTTGGTGAGGCCCTTTCAATGAAGACCACATTTCTTACGGTGATGGGTTCATGAAGAGGAGTGTGATAGACTTGATGATGATCAAGTGTATCATCAAGCTTGGCAAGAGACCAATCGTTTGAGTACATACAAATGCCTTAACAAGGGATACCAAGGATATTGGCAAAGGCATGAAGAGGTAGGACAATGGTTGTTTCGTTGATAATGAAAGGGATAGAGATAGTTCCATCATCGTTGCGAATGATTCAAAAACTTTTGTAGAACTCAAGAACAAAGACGGGACAAATTTGTTCATTGATATGGAGTAGGCAGTCAAAGTTGATTCTAGAAAAGACTTGGACTATGTTGGTGTCATCGAGAAAGGTTTGCTCAACAACACATCCTTCATGGAAGAAACGCTTTTGAAGCATTTTGAAAAACTTTCTGTCGTTGGGTGAAAGTCCTTCCTTGTGATGATGCTTAGGAATGTAGTAGGCGGTGTCGCGGTAATCTTGTTGGGTTGATTTTGGCATGTTGAGAACCTATACAGGAACGAAGTGTGACGACGTAGAAAGTGTGACGGTGGGTCGTGAGAAAAAAAATACTTCCAAATATTTCGTATCATAATTTCACTCAAATGGGTTTAGAGAATTATCACGATTTAGTTGGAAAAATTTATTGATTACATTAAGACTTAGCAAATCCCTTTTTACTTGTATTAACAATGCCGAAAGAATACCTCTTAATCCTTAGTATCTAGAAAAATTTATAATTAAGGTTTTGAGAAAAGTTCTTGTAAGTAGGATATACTTTTCAACTACAAAGATTATCTTAGATGACTAGTAAACACAATGTGATAACAATTAAGTATTGATTGTGATAAACCCATTTAGATGAAAATTGAGAACTACATACTTGGAATTACATAAATTACAATGTAGTAGAATTAATACTTACAGAGATAGTTAGCTAGACAAGATGAGTGATGAGGGATCTCCAGGAGGGTTAGAGAGGGTCCTTAGGTCGGGTTTATGAGAGAAGAGTAAAGTGAGAGTGTACAGTGATCATCAAGCATGTAGTCTGTTTGCTGATATGCCGGTTCTGCCGGATCCTTTGAAAATGGGATCCGGTACTTTATAGCCAAGGGATCCGGCTATTCAGTAACCAGACAGAACAAAAAGCTTGGTTCATTATGAGAGCTTCTGATCTTAATTATCTTTGAGATTAATCTTATATTAGTACAAGTCATGACGAGATTATTAATGATCGTAAATCTATGTATAAAAAGTCGTTTGGTTAGAGCGTTTACGAGAGATGAGATTCAATGATACAAATTAAATGAAAACTACTTTTATTCCATTAACTTTAATGCACAAGGTAATACAAAGGATTGGATAAATAAACAGCAAGTAAAAATATAAAATAAAGTAAACATCGCCATAGGAGAACTTGAGAACGGGATAAATGAGTCCTACGAGTGAGACAATGATGAGGATCAATGCGTAGTACACCATTTTTGCGGAGTTTTCTTCGTTTGAAGGGGATGAAGGATAATTTGAAATTTGAATTGTGTATGTGATTAAGATGAGAAAGATTTAGATTAAATAAAAGATTTTGAAGTAACGTTTTACTCTAGCAGGGCGTCGAGTGGTGTGGGAGTTTGTGAAGAGAGATTTTTGAATGTTGTGGTTTGGTATATGTAGATATTGTTTTAGTTTAGACAACAAATGTTAACAACTACTTAAAAGAGAGTTAAAGCATATAAGCACATATAGGCAAGAAGGTATATTTTATATAACTAATCAAGAAAACATACCTTTGTTATAATCTTTCTATATGGTTTTATTGAGACCATAGAAGTGAAACACTGCATGAGTTTTTAGAAGACTTCTTTCCTTTATAAATAGATTCTTTTAGATTTTTCTTTTGACTTCCTTCTTCATAGTTAGAACAAAGTCTTCGAAGAATCCTATTAAGAAGATTTCTCAAAGAGAATGTTAGAATAATACTATTAATATCCAAACAAAGAAAGTTTGTTATTTTTGAAACAAATGAGTTAAATGTTAATTTTTACAAAAGGTTTTTCCTTCGTTGTAGTTTTCAAAATATACACGGATCGTATCAAGTTTTTAAAGTACAATATACTCTAAGAAACTTGGTAACGAAGCTCTGATGCCAATTGTAGAAAACTAGAAGGGGGGTTGAATAGTTTTACCGATTATAGTACGTGTGTACAAGAACGTGGTACAATCACACAATTGATTGTATCTTGGATTGAATTGCAAAAACGGTAAGGGGCAATTCGCATAATCCTTATAAACCCTAATTAGGGTTCTTGATCATTGTATTGAAGAATTGATTATTGTTTGGCTAGAATCAAAAGGTACGCTTACTATTTAATTTGGTTAATTAATTTACATGTTATATGATCCTATACGCTTCCGCATGTTTACTTTGATGTTTATTGTTTATATTTATGAGTAGTCATGTTATAGAATTCCAACAACTTGATCATCTCTAGCTTATAGTATGTGTGAAAAACTAGAAGATGGGTTGAATAGTTTTACTGTTTTAAAATTCTTTTGATTTGAATACTTAACGTGATTTCAAAGTTATGCAAACAATAAACAATATATAACAAGTAAATAGAGAAAGAAACAATCAAACCACAACACGGATGTTTATAGTGGTTCGGTCTACAAGGACTTTCTTCCTTGCCCTACTCCACTCCTCGAGCCTCTAACTCGAGAGTTTTTCTTCACTAAGAAACAAGCTACCTTCTCGGCGGAGAAAACCTTTATACACGTCGCTTACACTTTTTCCGGTACAAAGCTAGATACCGAGTTCTTTTACAAGAGCACAACCACTCCCGACACACTATGTATTTTAAGGACTAAAATACTAACCGGACTCTACTGAGGTATATGAATGATTGGTACAACAATGATGTGTGAAAAACAACTAATTCACACAGTGACTAATCTAACAAGTTTTGCAACGCTTAGTTGAAGCTTGTAATGCTTTGATCTCTTCGCTACAAAAGAAAGATCACTAAGAATGTAATATGTAATATGAATGGGTTAGTAATGAATGAATGTTGTTTATGCTAAAAGTGATGAGTAAACATGAATGAGCAGCTTGCTATTTGTAGGTAAACTGAGCAAACAACCCTCGGATTTGGCGGATCCAAATTGAGGGATCCGTCCGTGTATCCCTTTGGTTCCGCCAGACCCTGACAGCAAATCTTCCAAAATCTTTCCAAATCTTGCCAAGATATTACCATATCTAATTCTTTGTGTGAAGATCTAACCATGATATTCTTAAGATCTTCAAGATATCCTAAAGATATCAATATGATATATGCCATGATGTCATTGTACAATTTCCATTTAAAGAAATAAAATGTAATATGTAAATGTAAAATGTATGTAACATGTACGTACCATGCATGAACTAGTGATCATGTATGTAGCATGTTATGAGTTTTTAAAAGCTTATAAATATATATGTAAAAGACTTAACTTATATTTATGCTTTGCTAAAGATAAAGTTTATAATTGTCATTAACAAAATATAGCAAAGATCGTAAAATATAAATAACGTTTTTAGACGATATTTGTATTAACAGTATGTATTCCCATTTCCAGAGCTATGATCTTTCTGCAATTCTTCTTCCAAATTGTGGACATCTTGAGATGGCCATGCGCCTTATTTACCTTCGGCAATCCGATTTACTTCATCACCATTAATGACGGAATTTTTGTCAAACAAACTTAACACAACAAATTTGAATAGCAAAATCTATTAGGAATATGAAAACGTAGCAAGTACCTGAGATGCAACATGAATATTTAGTGGTACGATTGAGCCAACCTCTAACACTACATTCTTAAAAGCTATCACATTTGTTCACAATACTTTGATCTCTATAACCGGCCATTGAACAATATTGCGCTGGTGGTCTAACACAGTTGTTTTAGGAACACCCTGTGAAAAATTTACAACATAATCTAAATATGTATATTTTATAACATAAATAGATAAAACCAAACAAATATTGTATTTGTAACTTACCATTGGCCCAACCCCGCTTTGAAATCGGTATAACTCTACACATTCCCACATACCCGTACCAGGAACAACATGAATCAATCCATCTAAAAGCTCAAATTTCTTGAAGTCTAAGCATTTTTTTTTCACTAAGGAATAAAAAATAAAAAAAAAAACACTTGATATGCATAAAAAAAAAAAAAAAAAAAAAAAAAAAACACTTGATATGCATAAATAGTAAACATCATAATTAATACCTAAATTCATCAGATAAACTAACAAAATTAAATACCCACATCAAAAATCACAGTTTACAAAAAATCCATGTCTTGGATTTTAGTAAAATCAAACACAAACAAAGCAAGCATTTAAAAAAAAAAAGGTTTTATTGCCTGATAAAAATAAAATATGTTTACACACATATATTATAATGAGCATCACAATCTTCACACCACAACCAAAGATCTAAGAAATTGTTTAGTGATTTTGATAAGTGGGTATGATGGTTCACAAATCACTGCTAGTGATGATGAATTGTGTGTTTTGAATAACTAAAACCAGGCTTAATCTCTTTATGTGATTTGATAATGGAGTACACCTGGATTACATGCAGCTAACTTGAAGTTTAAGTGGGTTTTACACATGGACTACATGCAAGTTATGAGGTTTAAAGTGGACATTTAGTGGATTTTAGTGGAGATTTGGCTTATGAATAGACGGCTCGGCTCGGCTTGGTTTGGCATGTGACCAGTGCGGCTCAAACTTCCGGCTCCGCAATACAAGCGGCTCATCTTCCTCCTTCCAGCCACCCTTTTCCATTGGCGCTTGGGAACAATACGACTCCTCATTTTTTTTTGCCAAATCTTTAATAGTATAATAAATTAATAATATAACTATTGTGATAAATTATGTCCCAAACTCAACAAAAAAGATGCTGAAAATCCGGTCTGGTCAAGCCTGGATGCGGCCTGACACGACGATAACGTGGCCTGGATGCGACCTGACCTGGCCTGGAAGGGCCTGATACGATGAAATTAAAAAGTGAGTGACTAGGATTGACTATTCAATCTCTATGTTTTTTACAGTCTTTAAGATAACTAATTTCTTTAATTCAATGAGATTAAGTTATTTTGAGAGATGTAATGATAACTAGTGTACATTTTTTTACCACGGATATTTATATAAGTAGTTGCATAACTAACTTCATGTAAATGTTGTTTTATTGACTTTATAAACAGAAATTTTAAATATTAAATTAAATTAAATATATTTTAAATGTGTTGTTGTTATGTACGATATTGTATTTTTGGTTGCATATCATAAGAACCCATGTCTCATTTTAATATATTCACTTTCATGTTTATGCACAATTTTGTATATTATAAAAACTACAAAAATATTTTCTTAAGAAAATATAAACTTTTTATAAAGTTATTAAAAGTTATGCAAAGTGAGAATTTTACTCCTCGTATAAAACTGAATTTAAGTTTAGATTATTTTTTGAAGTTTTGAATTTAATTATAAATTGTATTGGCCATTCAATATATAACGTTATGTTACATTTAGCTCCTAAAATTTTATAAATTACCCTAATTTGTAAGTTTTTTGTTTTTTTTTTTTTTTTCCTCTCAATTTAAACGTATGTGTTTTTCTAATTGATTTTTGGTTAATTTATTTGCAAAACAAAATTAAGTTGATGTTCGCTAGAACCATGCTTAATTTTTACTTTCATTATTCAACATATTGCTCGATTTTGTTATGTGTCAACATCAAACAATAAGAATTTATATTCATAAGATTTGATTTATTTTTTTTACTTCCATCATTGGAATACCAAATAGGTTGTGTATAATGTTTATGAGTGTGTTTGGCAACAAAATTATAAGCTTATAAGAGATTGAACTTTTGATATAAGCTAGGGTTTAAATTAAGTTTTGTTTACTTCTACAAGCTCAAACTAATTAAAATATTAACTTTTTAAATAAGTAAAAGTTATAGTTAGTCAAATTATTTAAATATTTTTAAAAATATAATGGATGAATAAGTAAAACCTTGAAATATACGCGACTTTAATTTTATGTATTGTTAAGTCATTTTATAACAATAAGGTCGAGCTCTAACTAAATTGTCGAACATCTTATTGAAAATATAGGGTATGTTTGGAGAAATAGGTTGCGGCTGGAGAAATAGGTTTGGCGATTAGTTGGAGGTTAAGCTTATTAATGTAAAATCACATAAAAATATATCAAATTAAATTAAAATGCATTTTCGGCCTTTGCGTGATCCTGCACTATATTTTGAAGGGACTAACTATATGCCATGTAAGCCTATTTCAACTGCCTTGGGCTTATAGAAAATGTGGTGCCGTCGTTCATTTTTTTTTTTTTTTTTTTTTTTTCTTTTTTACTAAAATAAAACATACCTAATAACACATAAACATAATAGATAAAAAGTTTTTTGCTTGTCGAAGATTTTTACAGTCAAAGAAAAAAAAATGCTATCACGTGGCTTTGCAACTACTTTACAGTCAAAGGAAAAAAAAAAAAAAAAAAAAAAAGCTGCAACTACTTTAACATATCATTTATTATATACTATGAAGCCCACAAAAGCCCAAATAAAGATAACCCTTCTTCTTCTTCTCCATCGACTGCAACTCAAGAAAAGAAAGAAAAAAAAAAAACCCACCAAACACAAATACAAACACAAACACAACATATAAACACAAACACAAACAAACCCACCAAAAAAGGGAAAAAAAAAATCCACGGCTCAAGATCACTTGGGCTGGCCACCATGGCGCCACCCACGGTACCATGAGCCATCCAAATTTCTCGGCTTGTCCGACAGCGCCATGTTACCAGCCAAGGGTACCGAGTGCTCTAAGCATGTTTGACAAACAAAACGTATTTTGAAAGTTAAGCCCAAATAAGCCTCTATAAGCCACACGCCAAACACAACTATAAACTCTAGCTTCTAACTTATAATACTCGTATAAGTTATAGCTTCGGTTCCAGCTCCAACTAATTTCGCGAAACATAGTTAAGACTTTAATCATATATTTAGGGGGTATACTATACAAACCCTCCTAGGATCAACTGTACAAACCACGAAGCACAGTACAACACCATGATGCACACAATACAACCACTCAATGCATGCAATGATTGCAAACCCCCTTTTAGGGGTCCGTATAAACTGACTTTATTTATAGCCTGCCTTTCGATAAAATATCATAAACAATAACAAAATCACATGATTATATATTATCACTATATAAAGATTGAAGGTGACATTTGATTTGATAGATATTTTAACAAATTATTTATCCATTAATCAAATGTATAATTTATTCTTTAAATAAAACAAATAAACACCATAGTCAAATATTTCCAAACATCAATGTTTATTGTTTTGCCAATAGTCAACAAAGGTTGTTTAAAGCGATATCTTGCAAATAAAAAAAGAATTGTAACATCTTCATTGTTATTGATAGCGTATTTTTAGAATCCAATTGTGTACTAGTGTTTGATATAAGAATTTAAATAACTTAATAGTGCATTAATAGATGAAGTATCACATAGTTAATTCAAACTCAAATATTACAAATTAAAGATTTTGTATTCACATCAAGAACGAATTAAAGCTTTGTGGCAAAGGATATGTGAACATTAGTTTAAAGGTAAGTTGGTAAAGTTTGTTTGGTTGACGGTTGTTGAAGTCATTGGTGATGTAACTATTACAAAGAACAATAAATAAGGCGCAAGGAGGTGACTCCATTTCACGCATGATCTTCCTTGCCTACCTCCCCACTTCACGCGCGAAACACAGAAACCAAAGCAACTTATGGTGATCAGTTCACCGAGTTATACTCGGTGTGAAGTGGGGTCATTTGTTTTGTTTTATTGCTTTTTATTTAGTTTGTGAGTGTGTGTGAGGTATTTAGTGGGGTATATTTGTATAAATTGGGTATTTTAATGAACGGTGGAGTTAAGGTGAAGATGGGTTTCCCTTGTCCGCTAAAAGGTGAAGAGAGGTGAAGGGAAGTGAGAGGAGAGAGAAAACTGACGTGACGCTGAGGTGTATGATAAAAAATTAACTTCCTTGCCATTTAGCCTTACAAAGAACAATAAATAATACTTCAGTTTTCATATGCGTGTAGCTTGATGTGGATGTTTTGTTATTTTTCTTTTTCATATTATTCATATTGGATTAGTTAAATGACATTTAAATGGTTGTGTTTAAGTGCTAGGGTGGAAGCAAGACAAATACAAGCATTACATGACTATTTTCAACCACAACCTTATGAAAATTTAAATTCATAAATAAATAGAAGTATAAAGAGACTACTTAAACATTTAATTTTTTTCATTAAGAGCATTCATCTATTCAAGTTAACTTATAGACCAATCGAAATATATATTTGTTGTCGTTTCTACTAACTCCGACTAAATTTGTTGTCGAAACTCTTTGAAATAACAACAGTAAAGTTAATCTTAACACGTATCAAAACAATACCAATATGACTATAAATGTGAAATGTCACTTATACCCTTCGAATTTAATTTCATTAACATAAAGACATTTAATTGAAGGATAAAAACGATATCTTACATTTCAACTTTTAATTTTATTGTTTAAATAAGTTACGATTAACTTTGTTTGTTATTTCATAAATTTCGGCCAAAAATTGCCTAAATCAGTATAAATGAGAGCAAATACAAACTTCGTTGGCTTATAACATACGTTAGTTCAAGTAAATTGACGGTCTATAAGAAAGAAAATGATTACTTAAGTGACCTCCATACGTAGCATCCCTAAATTAAACTAGTTATATATAGTTAAGTTGCTATAAGATCGCAATAATAATACATAGATAACATGAAGTCAGTTTTTCTAATAGTCCAACTTATAACGTACTAAGAGGTTGTTCTTAAATTAAGTGGTTTAGAGTGAGATTTATTTTAGCTTTTTAACGAAGAGAGAGACTTTTGTGATCTCCCTATTAAGATGAAACAATATTCTGGGCCTATTGAATAAGTGGTAAAGGAACAACCCCTAAGTCATATTTTATCATATACGTCTATGCATAAAATCTTACATCTTACATTACTATAAAACATTTGAGACATTCTTTTTATAGTAATATTAAAAAAAAAAATTAAATTACACACTTACTATTTATTACATAATCTTAATATTGTTGAAAAAACCACAAATTTGTAACATCCATCTTAATATTGATGAAGTATTCAATTTTATAACTATCAAATTAATCACGATCAAATTCATAATCAAGTTTATTAACTTACTGATAAGCTCACTATCTTATAATTCATAAATATGTAAATTTGTACTCCTGCATTATAAATATGGGCATTGAATTACTCATAATAAAAGTCATACAGCTGTTCAGATTTATAAATTTGTACTAATGTAATCCTACGTTAACTTTATTATGATGCTCCATATAGTGCTTTTAAAAAAAATACATATATATCAAAAGCAGTGGTAAAATGAAAAGCTACCACATTTATTTCAAAATATGGGAAAATACAATCAAAATCCACTGAACTTGACACCTTTTTCAATTATGTGTAGTGATTTTTTTTTTCAAAAAATATAAGGAACTTTCTAATTCCGACAATTCTGTGTACTCGTTGGCTGCCCAGGCCAACTCAGCTTGTCCGTGCCACATGTATTCGTCCAACTAAGTTTGCCCGTGCCACGTGGATATTTTCTAATTTTTTTTTTCGAAAAAAAAATTCTAAAAAAAATATATAGAAAAAAATATTTTTCTAAAAAATAATTTTTTTTCTAAAGAATAATTTCGAAAAAAAAATTTCGAAAAAAAAAAATATTTTTCTAAAAAAATTAATTTAGGGAAAAAATAATTTTCCATTTTATTTTTCAGAAAAAATTATTTTTAAAAATTATTTTCGAAAAAAAAAAATTAGAATTTTTTTTTTCTGAAATTTTATTTTTAGAAATTATTTTCGAAAAAATAATTTTAGAAATTTTTTTTAGAAATTTTTTTTAGAAATAATTTTCGAAAAAAAAAATTAGAAAATATCTACGTGGCAAACCACGTGGCACGGGCAAGCTGAGTTGGCCTGGGCAGCCAACGAGTACACTGAATTGTCGGAATTAGAAAGTTCCTTATTTTTTTTGAAAAAAAAACATCACTACACAGAATTGGAAAATGTGTCAAATTCAGTGCATTTTTGTGGTATTTTCCCTATTTCAAAATATATGAAAACAACATTTTTCTCTTAAATATCCGATTTTCCCAATCTTTTACACCACCACCAAAAATAGTTGATAATCACCAAAAACAGTCATCCATTAGTACCAAATCTCAAGAAAAACAAAAGAACGCTTTAAACTATCTGGTCACCGTCGCTTTGCGCGGGTACTATGCTATATTCTCTTAAGTCTAAAAAGAGAAAAGGCGCCGCGTCTGGGCGGGTGGGCAGGCGGAATGGGTGACCGAAAGGTGTCTAAAAATGATCATTCAAAGATGATCAAGTTATTTGGTGTTTGAAAACATAAATATTTGCTCGCCGAAAAGTTTAATTACATGAGTATTCGCTGCCGCAACGTGCGGTACATGTCTGTACAAACATATGTATGCACATGTGTGTTAGTTATACACTTATACATTTATACATGTTTGACGGATGTCGGGAGTTATTTCTCTCCTGAATCTATATCCGGTATCAGATATGACATATGTCTTTTTCTATGTTACGCACATCATTTTTCTATCAAACAGGATAGGATGAGATAAAGCTTTGAAAGTTTTTGCATGTCGACATGTCCTCATATATCATAAATTCATAATAAAAATGCCGTCTAAAATAAGCTCTTTACCTATTCATACAAGAAGCATGTTAAACATGAACCTCGTTCGTAATTAGATTACATGTATCGACACCATATTTTAAAAGAAAAATAGTTGATAAGTCGTATGTGCTATATATATTAGTATCTCTTTCGTTTAAGACAAAATTTTTGCTGTTTTAGGGAAAAATGTTTTGTTCAAGCCAAGCATGAAGTTAGTTCGACATCAAGGTTAGGTCTAAGACAACTCAGATAGGTTAAATTGTTTTTTTATCTATTTTATTCACAACCAAGTGTTATGGAAAAAAAAATAAAAAAATACAAGACTTTCTTTTTTAGTTAATCAAGGTTTCAAACTTTCAACTCAACTTTCTTTTTTGTTAGCTAGATTTTAAATATCATTTCCATAAAATGTAGGTTGGTCCCTTGACCTAATACATAACCAAGTTTACAAGTTACAACCTACGCGCATGTTCGATTGTAGACGTAAAAGTTGTATCCTTTTCAATTATTGAAGGGTTCAATCTAAATTTGTTTTCTAGTTTCTTTGGGTTTCTTAAGCGTTCAATGTATATTGTACTAGTAGTTTACAAAAGCTTAATTAATCTATTTTTATTAGAAATTATTTACTTAATAATTTAGTAATAGCTTGTTACACTAAAAGTTAGGGGTGTGCAGAAAACCTAAAAATCGAATCTAAACCGAAAAAACCTGAGAAATCAAAACCAAAAAACCGAAACTGACTGAAAAACCGAGTGGTCCGGTTTTTGTAGTTTGAAAAAACCGAAATTTACGGTTCGATTTGGTTTTATCATAAAACCAAACTGAAAAAAACTAAACAGACAAAATACATATAATCTTAAACCCTCTAATAGATATCACTTTTTGAAGGTTTCATTTAGAACGCATAAACAATTTCTTATAGAATTTTGTGGTAATTATTATTTTTATTATTATTATTATTATTGTGTCAATTTATGAAACATAAACAATCATCTTATAGTATTTTCTTTATTGTCATTAACAAGTATGGTGGCCAGCCGCGCTTCGTGCAGGTTTAGTTTATGTAGTCTTTTTTCTAGTACGTTACACATGTTACTAATCACTTTTTCTCATATTTTTTTGGGTTCTAGAATCAAGAGCTTACGGGTAAATATACAAAGATTTCAAAAATACATACAAGGAAAAAGTTGCAACATTCTTTAAATTATTTATTTATTTATTTATTTTGAAAAAGTGAATATTTTGATAAAAATATGGATTTTCACATTTTATTAATGAAGGTTTTACATTTTTCATCTAATTATTTTGTAAAAACACTTAAACGGGCTATTTCTTTAGGTTGGAATAAATCTAGTGAATCCAGTATATAAGAAAAAGTTAAATATTTTGCTTTATAAAAGCATTGAACTGGTCCTCCATGACATTGACCATCATCTTTAACCATTTGGCTAGAAATTGATTAGTGATATATTTTGTCTTTTATTTATGGGATAATGGCATGAAAATGCCATACTTGTCACTTTTTGTCATTGTCTATAGCGACCTTCTTTTTTTTTTTTTTTTGATTTTAGCACAAACTTTTCTAAAACGGGTCATTGTGTGTACCAACCTTTTTAAATCGTGCCATTGTGTGTAAAAGTTAACGATCGTTTGTTTTATTATTGCAGCATTAGTCCTTTATACCTAACAACCGTTTATACACGTTTGTGTATACCAGTTAACGATCGTTTGTGTGTACCAACCTGTTTAAATTGTGCCATTGTGTGTACCAACCTTTTTCATCCGTTTTTACACGTTTTCGTCCGTTTTCACACGTTTTTTTTCGTTTTCGCACGTTTTTGTCCGTTTTTACACGTTTTCGCACGTTTTTGTCCGTTTTCGCACGTTTTGTCCGTTTTTACACGTTTTCACACGTTTTTGTCCGTTTTCGCACGTTTTTGTCCGTTTTACACGTTTTGTTCGTTTTCACACTTTTTTTTCCGTTTTTACACGTTTTCGTCTGTTTTCACACGTTTTTGTCTGTTTTTACAAGTTTTCATCCGTTTTCGCACGTTTTTTTTTTCCGTTTTTACACGTATTCGTTTGTTTTCACACGTTTTTACCCGTTTTTACACGTATTCGTTCGTTTTCACACATTTTTTTCCATTTTTTACACGTTTTCGGCTGTTATCACACGTTTTTGTCCGTTTTTACACGTTTTCAAGCGTTTTTTTTTTTTTCTGTTTTGACACTTTTTCGTCTGTTTTCACACCTTTTTTTGTCCGTTTTTACACGAGTGAAAACGGACGAAAACGTGTAAAAATGGACAAAAACGTGTGAAAACAGACGAAAACGTGTAAAAACAGAAGAAAAAAACGGGCGAAAACGAACGAAAACGTGTAAAAACGTGTGAAAACGAACGAAAACTTGTAAAAACAGGCGAAAACGGACAAAACGTGTTAAAACGGAAAAAAACGTGTAAAAACGGAAAAAAAACGTGTGAAAACGAACGAATACGTGTAAAAACGGAAAAAAAACTTGCGAAAACGGACGAAAACGTGTAAAAACGGACAAAAACGTGTGAAAACAGACGAAAACGTGTAAAAACGGAAAAAAAAAACGTGTGAAAACGAACGAAAACGTGTAAAAACGGACAAAAACGTGCGAAAACGGACAAAAACGTGTAAAAACGGACAAAACGTGCGAAAACGTGTAAAAACGGACAAAACGTGCGAAAACGTGTAAAAAACGGGCGAAAACGGACAAAAACGAGCGAGAACGTGTAAAAACGGACAAAAACGTGTGAAAACGGAAAAAAAAACGTGTGAAAACGGACGAAAACGTGTAAAATCGGATGAAAAAGGTTGGTACACACAATGGCACAATTTAAAAAGGTTGGTACACACAAACGATCGTTAACTGGTATACACAAACGTGTATAAACGGTCGTTAAGTATAAAGGACTAACGCTGCAATAATAAAACAAACGATCGTTAACTTTTACACACAATGGCACGATTTAAAAAGGTTGGTACACACAATAACCCGTTTTAGAAAAGTTTGTGCTAGAATCAAAAAAAAAAAAAGGTTGCTATAGACAATGACAAAAAGTGGCAAGTATGGGCCTTTTCTTGCCATTATCCCTTTATTTATTTATTTAATAACATTCTTGATAGATTTTTTTTTTTTTTTTTTTTTTTTTTTTTTTTTTTTTTCAAACGGGTTAGTTCGAACTCAAGATATTCGGCCCTATTGGTATCAACCTTAACCATCTACCTTGAGCTTTTTATTGTTAAGCTTTCTCTTTTATTGTATTTATTGACGGCTTTATTTTTTATAAACTTTTAAAATACGACAACGTCCACTTCAGCCAATGCATATAGATAATGTTGCGAGTTTGTTTGATATTAGAATAAAATGCTTACATCGCATGACATTTGCTATACATAATTCTTATAAATAACGAAAAGTTTAAATCATTTAAATGAAAAGTATGACCTTTATTTTATTTTATTTTTTATTTTTTTAGATAACGTAAAATGTAGTTTTTGTAAGTTGTTAGATAGTTAAACGGTGTGTTTTGAATATTTTTTAAATTAAAAAAATTATATATCAAAATCAATATTTTTTTTATAACATCGTACGTATATAAAAAATATTGCAATATTGAGCTTATTTTGTTCAAATTTAGAGACATTTTCATCGCTATATATTTTTATAAAAAAATCGTGATTTGTTAGATATTTGATAAATAAAGTTTGTTTTTCCCTTTCTATAAAACGACGTCAACCAGACGATAAATGTATATACGTATAATATGTATTTTTTTATTAGTGTAACTTGAAATTGTTAATTTATAATGCATCAAAAAGTCGACCTTGATAAACCAAACAAAAACCGAAAAACCAAAAATCCAACCGAAAAGAGACAAAAATCTGAGAAACCGAACCCAGATAAAACCGAAAAATCGAACCTAGATTAACCCGAAACCGAACCATTTTTAAAATGCAAAAACCGAAATTTGTGATTCGATTTCGATTTTAACCTGAGATAGAGCCAAAACCAACCATGCTCGACTCTACTAAAAGTTAGCATTACCTCCTTTCAAATATATTTCAAATAAATCTTTAAATATTGGAACCTAGTAGGGTTCACTTTAAATGTTTGGAGGTAGGTCACATCGAGTAAAAATAAGTAAATAAATTGGAGTATTCACAAAAATAAAAGTCCTATGAGATGATGACCTAAAGCGAGAGTCAGCAGTTTCTTTTTGACCGAACCATATAGCATGAATCCAAATAAGCTTCTTATCCACGATAAGGGAAGCATACGCCATTCTTGGAAACATCCACCACCACCTTATTTATTTATTTCTTGTCAAATATATAGACACACTTTCAACTTAAACCTAAAAAATATTTTATGAAAAATGCAAGCTTAAAAATTTAAACACAGGCAAAGCCGCGTGAATTTTTTCTGCCTTTTTTTTTTTTTTTTGTTGTAAAAGTGCTACTCCCTCTGTCTCAATTTAATTGTCCATATTTTCTTTTATGGATGTCTCAAATTAATTGTCCACTTTTCTTATTTAGTAAAAACTAGAGAATCTAGTGGAGGATTATTCCATTTTAGTGTTTGAAAATTAAAGTGGTCTCACTTTTATTAAACTTTGTATTTTCTCTCTCCGGACAAATAAATTGAGACGAAAGGAGTATTTTTTTTCCGCTGAAATGCACGTCGTCTCAAGCTTTTGCGTTACAAGTCTTCTTTAAGTTATAGTGAAATGTAACTTATGATTTTTTGTCCTAAGTCCACTGTTTTGTGTTTCTTTAAGTTTTTAGGCTGCCTGGCAAGGCAGCGTGAATTGTTAAAGGTGAACCAAATTCACGCGTAGCTTCCATGGCTACCACCTAAACCCACGCGCAACCCAATCACCATTCACACAAACCAATGCATATTAAGGTGAAATGTTCACCACTATAAATCTGGGACATTGTGCATTGTAACTTCAAAAATTATAAAAGGAACCGTTGCATAAGTAAAAAAAAAAAAAAATCAACACCCACCCCAAATTTTTCTTCTATAAATACACACAAAACCCACCATTTTTAAACACAACTCAAATCTTTTAACACTCTTTTTATCAAAAAAAATGTCTCAACAAAACACTCCCCAAAACATTAATCGTGGACAACGAAGAAATAATCAAAGCAATCCCCCGACACCCGAAGGAACCTTCAATCTAGGAAATACTCCCCCGTCAAACCTACCTCGCAACATACGACCACAATCATTATACAACCAAACCTACCCAAACCGACCATACCGTAATCCATCCTTTAACCAATTCTCGGCCCAACACCAACAAAACGCGTTTAGCCAATTCTCGGGCCAACCTCAATTTGATATGTCACAAACCCAAGTTGGTGGTTCATCATCACAACCTCAATTTGATGAGGATATGTACTCACCTCAATTTGATGAGGATATGTACTCACCTCAATTCTCACCTCAATTCTCACAACAATACCAACAATTCTCACCTCAATTGTCACAACAACACCAACAAAACACTCAACGTGAAGAATCTCCACCACCGGTTATAACAAGGACGAGAAGACGCCAAAAGAGGCCACAGTCGGCTCAAACCGATGAGCCACTAAGGAGCATTCCATGGTCCCAAGAAGAAGAAATTGCGTTGTGTAAAGGTTGGATTCATGTATCCGAAGATTCTGCCGTAGGTAACGCTAGGAGGGGAAAAGGATTTTGGTCTGCTGTACAGGCGTACCTTGCGAGCAAAACAAATTCGGATCGACGAGGGTACGATATGGTTCTTGGGAAATGGAAGACGATAAGGCCGCATGTGGCTCGTTTTTGTGGAGTGTATAATAACCTCATGCGTATGCAGCCTGTTAGTGGTGCCGGAGATGAAGATTACTACAATAGGGCAACTCTAAACTATCAAGCTGAATATGGAGTAAAGTTCACACTCAAACATTGTTGGGAGCTATTAAGGAAATGTCAGAAATGGAATGAAAGTGAAGTTCCAGGTTTTTTATCAAATGAAGGAAATGAAAGGGCCAAGAGATACAAGTCATCTGGGTCTAGTTCGTTCAACCAAGAGAGTGGAGGAGATACAAGTATAAACCTGAATGATGATGCTGGTGGAGATGACGAGGAAAATGAGGTGCAAGAACTTTCACGACCAATGGGCAGGGACAAAGCGAAAGCTTTGAAGAAAAAAGGTGTGAGATCGTCGGCAACTATTAATGAAGAGGATTTGGCTAAGATGATGATATCGGAGATGGCACAGCAAGTCGAACGTGACAATCAGTTGAAGAGGAAAGAACGGGCTGAATGGATGGAGATAAAAAGGTAGGAAATTGAAGTGAATGAGTATAAAGCAAAGCAAACAGACTTAATGTTGTATATGCAGCCATATGAACATTTGACTGGGGATGCACGCAAGGCCATGGACGGGATTAGAGCGGGGATCAAAGAGAAGTGGGGTTTAGACTTTTAGTTTTAATTTCGAAGTTTATGTAATGATTTACTTTCGTATGTGTGCGTCTTTAATAATCGTAGTTTATGTATTGTTTAATATTCCCGGTTTATGTACTATGTTTAATATTTGAAGTTTATATAACGGTTTATGTACTATGTTTAATATTTGAAGTTTATGTAACGTTTAAATTTACGGTTTACGTTTTTATATTTTTACGTTTACGTTTTTAATTGTGTAAGTAAAAAAAAAAAAAAAAAAAAAAAAAAAAAGGAGTTATGGTGAAGATTGGTGAACCCTTGACTAGTAAATGGTGAAGTTGGGTGAAGGGGAGTGAGAAGAGAGAGAAAGCTGACGTGGCGCTGAGGTGTATGGTGAACTTTGCTCTACCTTGCCAACCAGTCTAAGTGGTGGAGGGAGTGATCCCCTTTTACTCTCCAACCCTCCCAAACTTTAACCAATCAAATCCCTCCACCTCATTTCAACCCTCCAACCCTCAATCCAACTTTTTTTACTGGCAACCATCACTCCTCCAACCCTCTCAAAAATATTACATAAACACACCCTTAAAAGTCACTATCACCATTGCAATTCTTCAACCCAAATCGAGTTAAAAACTCGCAAATGCAACCCGAGCTCCAAGCCCGCTGCATCGGCAACCAAACCCTCTCAAAACTCGCGAGCTCGCATGGTATACCCGCATATCACTCCTCCCACCCTAAAAGGAATGAAGGAAGGAAAAAAAAAAAAAAAAAAAAAAAACTGATTAACCATGTAAACTTTTAATTGTTCAAAAAAAAAAAAAAAAAAAAAAAAAAAAAAAAAAAAAAAAAAACATGTATTTTAGATTGTCCAATAACGTACAATTATCTCTACTAGTTAGTTTTTATTGGTATTTGAGTTATACGGAGTATTACTTTTAACGAATCAACGTGCTTTGTATGTGGTGTCATTATAGTTATTTTACTTAACAGTTTCATATGAAAAATAATTTTCAGATTACCCAAGTCTTAAAGTGAAACATACAAAATAACAAATATACAGAAAAGTATAACAAGGACACATAATAAAGCACTTATAGTAAAATACCAAGACAAAATAGATTAACACATTATAAATACCCGAAAGGGATGTTTCGTGTCACTTCATATAAGTCGCAGTCAAATAAACTAATCACTAAATGTGCAAACTGTTTGTTGTGCTCTAATAATAAATTTATGGAGCCACATTTGCGAAAATTACCCACATAACCTATTTCAACTCGTTGTTCCTCAATATACCCCGAGATACCGCCGTTTTCTCATATACCCCAACATGTCGCTTAAACATCTACGCGACATGCTTGACATCCACGTGTTACGATACGAAGCTCGGGACAAAAAAAAAAAAAAAATTTATACATGTCGCGTATATATATACGCGACATATATATATATACGCGACATGCCATAAAGTGTGCATGGGGAAGGAGCGTATCTTGCATGGGGAAGGAGCATGTTTCTGGAGCTTGAATGACCGATCAATGCCAAGTATTGAATATAATGCATGCATGTCGTGTATGATTTTAAGCATAACCTAGAAATTTTTTTCCATTTGCATCTTTGTGGTAGTGTTTGTTGTTACCGGATAAGATAGAAAACAACTTCCGGCAACAATTCACATAAGCTAGAAACATAGTTCCGGTGGTGCTTTGTTGGTGGTTTGGAGGCGTGGCAGTGGTGAAGTTGTGGTGGTCAAGTGGTGCTCCGGTTGTGCCGTTGTAGTGGTGTGGTGTGGTTGTTGCTGGTGGCGTTTTGTCGTTGTGGTGGTAGTCTTGTGGTGGTGGTTGTGGTAGTGTGTACTGTGTCATAATGGCGGAAAATCGGGTAATTTCGAATTATAATTTTTTTTGTCATTATAATTATTGTTTATTTGTTACGTATATGTTTTGTAAATATATATTTATTATGTCTTTTGGTTATTTTAGGATTATTCTGCGCAAGTTACATGTAGAAGTAGGTTGTCTTTAATTGGTGATATTAGAAAATTGATATTGGACACCCCTAAGGAACAATTGTTTAGAGAAACATGTTTTGGTTGGATGTTAGACATGCCGGATATGCAAGAGAGTGGGGTGTTAATACACTATTTTATATGCCACCAAGTTGCTTGTCAAGAGGGAGACACAAATATAGTTCCATTAAGATATCGTGTACGTACTCCTGATCGTTTAGGTGAGGTTGAAATTCAGTTTGGGAGGGAGGAATTTTGTATAGTTACGGGTTTAAGGTTTGGGACTGATTTTAGGGAGTCGTATATGGATGGACCTAACTTGTTTAGGAGACGAGTGTTCCCTTCTTCTACCGATTCCCGTAATATAAAAGTTGGTACGTTGTTAAGAATCCTAAAAAACACAGGCGACTTTAATAAGTTGAGCGACATAGATGGTGTTCGACTTTGTTTGTTAGGTGTTTTGATGTTGGTGTTGAAAGGTACTGAGCATGGCAATATAGTGGACGGATTTTTGTTTAGGCTAGTCGAGGATTTAGATAAGTGGAATGTGTATCCGTGGGGGTCGTATGTATGGCCAACTTTGTACAAACATCTCCGGGATGCAGCATTTGAGCGTAGGGATAAGCACTTTGCTGAGGGGAGGGACCCTAGTAAACTTCCTAAGTACACGTTAAATGGATTTGTATGGGCTTTCAAGGTATGTCATTTATCTATTTATACAGTTCATGTATATTTTATTATTATTATTATTATTATTATTATTATTATTATTATTATTATTATTATTATTATTATTATTATTATTATTATTATTATTATTATTATTATTATTATTATTATTTGTTTTTTTTTTAGATTTGGATATTGGAGATGTTCCCGAAAGGTGCTAGCCCTTATTTTTTCATTCATCATCGAGTGTTGCATCCCTGGTCCATTGCATGGAGTTTTAACAAATTGGTCGTTAGAGAACGTATTGACAAGTTTTTGGACGACCAATTGAAGGTGAGTTTGAGATATCCATTTTTTTTTTAACTATTATGGATTTAATATTGTTTAAGTTTTTTTAATGACATATATATTTTTCATGTTTTTTACAGGTAAGACCACCGTTGCCTAGGCTTACACCGGATGAGTATGAGGAATTGACCGAGTGGTGGCGTGACAGTAGAGCGTATTTCGAAGGGAATCCGGTCGCACTTCCGGTGATACAGCCACAAGCATACCATTCTATGGATGAGGATATACATCCGGCTGTTTTACAGAAGTTGGCATCGTATGACGCTATGATGAAAGAATATGACCTGAAAATAAAAGCGATTGAAATGAGGGTAAATAGTTTTACATCAATTTATTTTGAGTTTATGTATAAATATCATTGAAGGCTTGTTAATTGTTTCATTAACATTTTTACTGCAGCAAAACCAACTTCGCAATAAACAACGAGTACATAGGGAATCAAGCGTTGTTGATGATGAAAATGTTGGTTTTAGCGACGGGCCACCAAATGACTCTTTCTTTGATGGTTTTAGCGACGGGTTCGCCAAGTTTGCCACTCCTATTGATCACCAGGCTGGTCCATCCTCCCGCCCTAGCGATGCATTTCCCTCAACCGGACATACTGCTAACCGTACACCAATGGGGTTCGCCATGTTTGCCACTCCTATTGATCACCAGTCCTCCCGCCCTAACGATGCTGCTGACATCCAGGTAACTTATTAATTTTCGATTATTATTTTTAAATTTGGTCATTATTTGTAATTGATTAGTGATTGTTTTTGTTACATCAATTATATGTTTAATAATGTTAATGACGTTAAAAATTTATTTGGTTAATCTTTTTTAAGGGTGCGGTCGACCGACCAAGGAGGGATTGTCGTCCGGGTAAATATCAGCAATTTCCCTGGACCCAACAAGGACCCACTACAATCCTCCCTAAAAAACGTGGAGCTAGGGCTAAACTAACAAAGAGTACGGCAACAATTCCACGATTTAACCTAGAAGAATTACCGGTTGATGATGATGTTACCTGTGTTGGTACATCTGTTGGCTCACCTTTGAATATTCCTAATGTTGATCCTACAAAGGTACTACTTAAAATGTTTTAAATTTATTAACATTTATTTTATATAATTAACAAACTTGTAACGATATTGTATATTTTTTTCTTAGGTAAGGCGCAATAACTATCCAAGTTTTGAGGAATTTCTCATGTACCCGTATGGGATATACCTTGACTGCCATCCAAAGGGTTGGGTGGTAGAACCTATGTTCTTTCAACATCTACTTCCGGATTTATACAGGATGGGTAATGATCCGGGTCCAGAGGATAAACGTGGTTGGTTGTCTGACGATGTAAGTGTATTATTTTAAATTGTTAGAGGTTTAGATTATTTAAGTTTCAAGAACATTAAATGATTTAGTTTAATCTTTTGAATCAGCATATGAATTGTTGGATAGAGCTATTAATCAGAAAAAGGGTAGACAACCAACCATGGACAGTGGCTAAATCATGGACTGCATCTGTGTTCCCGACCGAAAATGGTAACGTGTCCATGCTTTCGATTAATCCGTCGCTGAGGGGAACATTGGATGGTAGCACACGTCCATACCCGTCATGGGATGTTGTACGTTGGGTAAGTAAAGATCTTTCAATATATATTTGTTTTGTATAAATTACTCTTTACTAGACTATGTAATTGTGTATACATAAATAAATTTTATATGTAGGTGTTGATGCCGATGAATCCGACACAGAATCACTGGGTGACAGCAATTATTGATTTACATGATTCCAGTTTATTGGTACTCGACTCTATGCACAGCATGGAACGTTGTCAACAAATAAGAAAGTATGTATTGGATTTTACCGAAGTTGTGAACAAGTTTTTAGAAGAGCAAGGACATTTCACCAGGACAGGACGTGGACACTACAACTTCGAATTACATTACAACAACGTACCATATGTAGTCCCACAACAAGGAAATTCAATGGATTGTGGAGTAATCACATGTTGGCTAATACATGAGTTTGTTACGGGTAGATGGCCACCACAATTTGATATTAAGAATGTTGATGGCTTTTTCTCCAATATTAGATGTAATCTTGGTAGCATGTTTTACAACAGTAGGTGTGAGGACACTAGTTTGTGTGGATATGATTAATTAAGATGTTGTTAGTTGTACAGTTTAACTAGTATGTAATGCTATTCTATGTTGAAGTATTTTTTTTCAACTTTTATTTGATATATTTTTGAAGCATTTATTCAAGTATTATTCGACTACATAAAGACACAATACAATAACCGTACATAGACACGAAACAATTAAACCAGAGGACGATGTGTTTCATAAACACTACATACACAATATTAAACATAAACATAGGGCATGAATACGTAAATATTCATCCACTAAAAACGGTATCCTTGTCGAAAACTTCAACCAAGTTCCTTTTTGTTATGTTAAGAGCAGGCGGTGATGATTTTGAGGTAAAGACCGAAACATTACGAAGTACCAAAACAGCTCCGACTTTGAGATAGTCTTTGGGACCCTTGTCTTCTGCAAGGACTTTGTGATGAATTGTACCAGACATAGTCCCTGTCGGATCTTTTAGTGTACATGTAAGGTCACCCAGTATGTTAGGAGTACAAGACTTGATAACACCTACAACAAGTTCAAGTTTCCCTTTTACGCAATGCTTCTTTATATCCCCAAAACAGCCAGTTACGATGACACCTTGAGAATTAAACACCTTATGAATCGCGCTCAACCATGGCCCACTAGTAAAATGTTCATCCTCAGTGATATCCTCGTTTACTTTCGCTATATAATCTTGTGTTGGCACAACACAATATTCGGGGCCACCCTCTCTGATGTCTGCATTTTTGCGAAGAATGGCTTGTTGAAGAATACCAGCCGGACCAGGTATTATCCAATCCTGGTCGCTCATAGATGTTGAAGAACCTGCAACATTATGTGTTGGGGCGTATGTTGCGTAATTTTTTGGTTTGGGTGGAACGAATTGGGAATTTTGATATCCGGTTTTGTTTTGTTGGGACATTGTCTGAATTTTTAAATTTTTGTAGAGAGTAGAAATGTGAATATCTGGATGTGTTTAAAGAAATGGAACTAAACACAAGTATTTATAGGAGAAATTTAATAGATATGTTTAATTACGGCATGCACTTGTCAAATCAATGTCATATTTCGCGTAATTAATTAGACGTACCCGTATGTGTCATGCAATTGTCAAATCAATGTCATAAAATTTTCTATTCTATGTCATATTTCGCTTAATGATATACACGTACACGAACCTCTCATTTCAAATTGTCACATCCTTGTCACATTTGCGTAATTATTGTTGTCACATTTTTTTTGCAGCATCGTCTCCTTATATTTAGTGTTTGTGGTATATTTCTTGAATATCAAACACTTTCATCCATATCAAATACTAAAAATGACTTCAGATTTTCAAATATGTTTAATTACGGCATGCACTTGTCAAGTCAATGTCATATTTCGCGTAATTAATTATACGTACCCGTATGTGTCATGCAATTGTCAAATCAATGTCATAAAATTTTCTATTCTATGTCATATTTCGCTTAATGATATACACGTACGCGAAACTCTCATTTCAAATTGTTAATTACGGCATGCACTTGTCAAGTCAATGTCATATTTCGCGTAATTAATTATACGTACCCGTATGTGTCATGCAATTGTCAAATCAATGTCATAAAATTTTCTATTCTATGTCATATTTCGCTTAATGATATACACGTACGCGAAACTCTCATTTCAAATTGTTAATTACGGCATGCACTTGTCAAGTCAATGTCATATTTCGCGTAATTAATTATACGTACCCGTATGTGTCATGCAATTGTCAAATCAATGTCATAAAATTTTCTATTCTATGTCATATTTCGCTTAATGATATACACGTACGCGAAACTCTCATTTCAAATTGTTAATTACGGCATGCACTTGTCAAGTCAATGTCATATTTCGCGTAATTAATTATACGTACCCGTATGTGTCATGCAATTGTCAAATCAATGTCATAAAATTTTCTATTCTATGTCATATTTCGCTTAATGATATACACGTACGCGAAACTCTCATTTCAAATTGTCACATCCTTGTCACATTTGCGTAATTATTGGTCACATTTCACCAGGACAGCATCGTCTCCTTATATTTAGTGTTTGTGGTATATTTCTTTCATATCAAACACTTTCATCCATATCAAATACTAAAAATGACTTCAGATTTTCAAAACTTCAAATGTGTTTTACATTTTGATAATTCCGAACGAGGTGTGATTATGTATACTAATATCAGTTACTCATGGTTAGATGAAACTGTGCGTTCTAAGTTCAAGTTGGATCCCAGTGTTCGGCTTAATTTCAAATTTTCGCACCCCTCATTTGATGTTCGAATGGATATCACTGACGATGATGAGGTAACTTTCTTTGCTGAACACGCTGCATCGAGTCAAGAAATGCCGCATCTTTATGTCACTAAAACGAAAGAATGTGATGAAATGGCATTTTTTAGCTCAAACCAAGAAAACCCGACATTTTATAACTTTTTTGAAACAAACACTAACAAAGAAATCGGGTATTCTGGTTATGAAGGCAACTCGGGTTTTAAAGATGAGGCCAATTTTTTAAATGAGGGCCCATCAAAAAAATTTGAATCAAATGATAATGCGATTTTTGAATCCGGTTTTAAAGATGAGGCAAATTTCACAAAACCGAATTCATCATTTGCTTTCGGGTCAGATGACGATAAGAATGATGATGAAGATGTTGAAGATGATGGTGTTGTTGGGAAAAGCGAGAACCCAAAACCAACCCATCATAAGTGGAAAAATATTTTTTCGCTCATGCCTGACGTTCCAGAAACACCACTTTACCAGTCCAAACAAATAATTTCAAACCAAAATAATATTGATACAAATTTTTTCAAGGGAAGGTTTTTTGACACAAGAGATGACTTAGACAAAGCACTTAGGATGAAATGTTTAGAAGAAGGTTACCAGTTTTTAGTCGAAAGGGCAGAACCTATAAGATATTATGTTAAGTGCTATCATTTTAACGACTGTAAATGGAGAATTAACTCTAGACGCGTGGGAGGTACATCAGTGTTTGAAGTTACAAGTTTGAATGATAATCACACGTGTGATAAAACTCAAACATATCCTAACCATCGAAATGCAACTAAAAATGTTATTGGTCACATTTTTAGTGAAAAGTTGAAAGATGCTAGAAGAGATTTAAAACCAAAAGATATGCAAAGAGACATGTTAACGCAATATAAAATTAGTATATCTTACCACCAAGCATGGAGCGGAAAGGATTATGGGTTACAAATGATTAGGGGTTCACCTACAGAATCATTTCAAATGTTGCCGTATTATTGTCACAACCTAGTAAAAAAAAACCCAGGCACTATCACACGTATCAAGACAAATGAAGAAGGAGTTTTCGAGATGTTATTCGTTGCCATTGGTGTTTCGGTAAGTGATTCTGATTTTCATGATTGGTTTCATTGTATTCAATTTAGGGTAGGTTTACATAGTTTAATGTGTATTCAATTTTGTTATTCAGATTCGAACTTTCTTACTCCATCTCCGACCACTGCTTATAGTTGACGGGGCACATCTGAAGGGCGTGTACAAAGGAACAAATTTGTTAGCAGTAGGCATGGATGGAAACAACCAAATTGTGCCTATTGCTTACGGTATATGCAGAGGGGAAACTGGTGAATGTTGGTCATGGTGGTTTTCATGCCTTAAAGAATGCATAGGCGATAGACAGGATTTGGTTATCATATCTGATAGGCATCCTTCTATTGCGTTAGCTGTACGAAATGAATACCCATTGGCGTTTCATGGTATTTGCTGTCGTCATCTAATGATGAACCTGAAGTTAAAAAGAGACTCAACAAAGGCGCTATTTTGGAGGATATGCAAAGCGTATACACCTGACGAATTTGATAGTAAGATGCAAATATTGCTGTCTATTCAGCCTGAGGCGTACCACAAGCTAATAGAAGCGGGTGTTCACAGATGGTCCAGAGCATATTGCCCACTAACTCGCTACAATTACTGTACATCTAACAGCGTCGAGTCTGTTAATGCTTGTACCGTAAAATCTAGGAAGCTGCCTATAACAATGCTGACCGAGCAATATCGAAAAATGGTGCAAGACTGGTATTTTAAACGGTGACAAGTTGCTGGTATTTATTGTCAAACAGAATATATTTATACTTTTAATATTTATCTTTAATATAAAGTCACTTCTTAGAGCCTTGTTGTTTATGCAGAAAAAATGAAGTATGAAATAACTGATTGGGCAACCCATAAAGTGGAAAAGAGAAAAATCAAAAGCGCAACCTGGAATGTATACGGGGTTAACCAAGATCGGTTCCAGGTTGTTGATGGGAGATACAACCGGGAAGTGAACTTAGCGTCTAGGACATGTGATTGCCGCAAATGGCAGCTTTCTGGTATACCTTGTGGTCATGTTATTGCTGTGAGTAGATTTTTGGGTCAAACCAATTGTCTCCAGTACGTTCAGGACTGGTTTAAAAAAGCAAAATACCAAGCCACATATGCAGAGGCAGTGAATTTTGTTGGAGAGTTTCACGAATGGGAGTATCCAACACATATACAACCTATCACTCCTCCACGAATGGACAACCCACAACCCGGGCGACCAAAAAATACTAACCGTATACCATCCCAGGGTGAGGAACCAAGGGTAAGACATTGTCGTAGGTGCGGTGAAGCTGGACACACACGTGGGCAATGCAAGCAACCGTTCGTCCCTGATGAAATGTTAAACAAAAGAAAACAGTACCCTAGAAAGAAAAAATCCGTTACGGACCAACAACAAACTACTCCTTTATTCGACTCATACCCAAATCAAACTGATCATCACACCGTTCCTACTTATCACACATACCCATCGCATGAGTTTGGACATAACACATTACCAACACAACCATACAATCCAAATTTTTACACAACAGGCCAGTATGACCAAGGGCAAGCAAGTAATGAACAACATGCTCATCATAACCCGGCACACGGCTCTGAAAAATATAACTCCCAACCATACCCCTCCCAACCATACCCCTCGCATGAGTTTGGACATAACACATTACCAACACAACCATACAATCCAAATTTTTACACAACAGGCCAGTATGACCAAGGGCAAGCAAGTAATGAACAACATGCTCATCATAACCCGGCACACGGCTCTGAACAATATAACTCCCAACCATACCCCTCCCAACCATACCCCTCCCAACCATACCCCTCACAACATTTAAATGATCTAAACACTCAACAGTCTAATAATAGTTGGTTTAACTTGTTTGGTTAGTAACCAGTTTGCACTTTTTACTCATGTTCAAAAAAGTTATTTGACTAATTTGTTGTTATGGGTGTTCTGTTGCCTTTATTGTCGTGTTATGATTTTCATTGTCCATCGTCCAAGTCACAGTAAGACTAATTTGTAATTCTATCTATGTTCTAATAGTAATGTCCTATTATGCTTTCAAATTTCTATTATCCAATTCTCGATGATATCATTTTCTTTATTGTTTTCAGCTTTAATGTAAAAATAGTATTAAATTGATTACTCGTAAATCACTTCTGACAAAGAAATGACAACTCACCTTTGTGGTATCTATATATATATTCTTGGGTTATGTGGTATCAAGTTATCAATACCAATTGTGTCTTCTTTCATTCACCAAATGTCAACATCTAATAACCATACATTCGAATTCACTATCAACTACAACGGAAAATTTATACTTAACCCACTAACATATGAAGGTGGTTCACACTTGAATATTATTGTTCCACAATTTGATTTTAAAGATATGGTTACCTATCTGAAGAGAAAATTACCGTCAATGGTCCAAAGTCTATATTACATGTTGCCACAAAACAACACGTTAAATGGTATGAAAGAAATTAAAAGCGATTATGATATTGATGTTATGTATGACTTCGCAAATGTTGCAGGAAAGATCCAAATTTTTGTTTCTGACAATCGCGAAGATCTAACCACAATATTGATTCCAGATGATGGTTGTTTGGAAGAATCATTTGCATGTGTAATTTCAGAAGAAACAAAATTAAAACGTGAAGAGCGTGTCCGATATCTACATCAAATGGTAAAGAAAAAGAACAAACGTGAAGAGCGTGTCCGGTTTAACATTGAACGAAAGAAAAAAAAAAACCTACGACGCCGTATTCACAAACCATTTTCAATTTTATTGTTCACAATAATGGTCAACTGGTTTGCAATGAAGGAAAGCTGGAGTATGTAAACGGTTGGAAGATGAACATCAATATTCCAAGAATGAAGCTGGATGAGCTGAAACAATACTTGTCTAACATTCTCGATACAAAGATTCATGCTCTTTATTACGAAGTTCCGCACACTGGGTATTCAATCACCGTCAAGCTAAGAAACAACTATGATATGCATGTGATGTTTGATATTTCAGCATCACAAGGCGGCCAGTTGGAAGTTTACATTGACCATTGCGGTGTCAGTTTTATTATTGAAAAGCATGTATGCCCAAATGCTGCTTTGGCAAAAATGATGGATCATGTGATAACAGACTACACCAGTGAAAACGAAGACGGAAAAAAAATCATAGGACAATCAAATTACACTTTCGATCAAATGGTTGAATGGGCGGAACAAGAACACTTTGAGAATGAGGAAGCTAAAGCAGATGAACGTCATAGAGCCCTATGGAAAAATCGTTTCAATTATTAACAATATCAATCAATAAGTGTCTTGTATGCTTTAAGAATTTCATCTTTATATGATTTTTGTTATCAGTGTTTCAATAAACATTACCATAAGTTTCCAAATTAAACATTTATTCAAATAAGAGTAGAAACGTTCATTAATAAAATACAAACCAGTTAACACAAAACAAGATAAGCGCAATCATCTTATTTGTTGGGTTGAACAACATACAATTGTGCCACCCCAGCAGTAGCAGTACAAGCACATTCAACAAAAAACATTACTTCATCATCCTCAGTAATGTCAATACGATAGTTAAACGAAGCCAACTTACAGGACAAATTAATCGGAATATTTGGATCTAAATTGAATTTCTTCAACACCAACCCAACTAGCCCTGCGTACGTCAAATCATTATACATAATGACACCTCGATGCTGATCATCATAATGTAACACACATTTAAACTTCTTAATGTTAGAATCCATGGCACTGTTAAAAGAAGTAACAAATATGTGAAGAAATCAAATCATAGCTAGCTTATATAGCAATAATTGAGGTCAGACAACTTTTTAAAGGTTCTGAACAATGAAATGACAACTCACTGACAATGTCGCGTACGCTTAAAATTATACACGAAATATGACACTTTGAAATGACAACTCACTGACAATGTCGCGTACGCTTAAAATTTTACACGAAATATGACACTTTGAAATGACAAGTCCCTGAAAATGTCCTGTACAATTAAAATATATGATTTGACTACACAATGACACATATACACTTTGTGAGTACCATTATGCATTTGTTACGGCTATAAATACCCTTTTTATTATGTCTCTAAAAGAGGATCACAAAACACAAGCATTCCACACATAAATCAAACACCAGAGTGTTTTGTGGGGAAGGTGGTGTGTTGTAAGGCTATACGCAGTGGGTCGTGTTTTATCGATCGTGGACACAAAAAAATGGCTTGTAACCTTCCACACACTGTCAAACAAGTTCAAAACTATGTCAAAAAACAAGTGGAAATAGATGACAAGGAACGCCAAGATGCAATTGTCGAAGTTATTAAGAAGTTTGAGCTGGCGAAGTTACGCAAACAACGCCTGAGAACACGATACGCAGCTTGCAAAGATATCTCTGTCGAGAGAAAATATGTGATCGACCAGTTTTTGGACGATGAGTATCGCAAAGACGCTGATGTTGTTGAAACATTGTGGGGTTGTGTGCAGAGAATAGAGAACGAGAAATCCAACAAGATACGTTGGAGTTTTGAGGAGAATGTGGCAGCTGCTGATGCACCACAACAACAACAACAATTTGTTCAAGGTGCATCAAGTTCATCTGCACCAAGGGTTGTTGAACCACAACTACCGCAACCTCATCTTGATAACTTTCAGCCATGTTTTGAGGAGAATGTGAAACCTGATGATGATTGGAACTCTGAGGACGACCGGGAGCTGAGCAGGATGGAAGCTGAGTTGGAAGCAGAGAGGTTTGCGAGCTTTGATCCGTATGACGACGGTTTCCGCTCCGACAACTCGCAGACCTGGGATCACCCAGATTATAATTGAAGTTTTAGTTTTTAAATTATTATTGTAACGTTTTAATTTCTGTTTATGTAACGTTTATGTTTTTATTACGCTTAAAAAAATTTACATTTGAATTATGAATATCATGTAATGTCTACGTTTAATTTTTAGTTGTTTAATTCCGTATCGTTTCGTTTATGTAATGTTTACGTTTTATTAATAAAATTTGTGTTTGTGTTAAAAGATGTTTTTTTTTTTTTTTTTAAAAATAAAATAAAGGAAGATGATACAATATGGTTTGCCACTGATCTGATAACCCACCAAAAAAAACCCTAATATCACACGAAAGAAACCCTAAAAAATTTTCAGACACGATAATTAAAAAACTTTATGCATGTCGCGTATATATATATATGTCGCGTATATATATACGCGACATGTATAATTTTTTTTTTTTTTTTGGTCCCGAGCTTCGTAACGTAACACGTGGATGTCAAGCATGTCGCGTATATGTTTAAGCGACATGTTGGGGTATATGAGAAAACGGCGGTATCTTGGGGTATATTGAAGAACAACGAGTTGAAATAGGTTATGTGGGTAATTTTCGCTAGAAAGAACTAACAAAAGTAATCATATCTTTATACTCAAACTGACTTTTTGCCCTCAACTCTTTTTATATTTAGTTGGCTATAAATAAAGATGATATCATGCCTATATCCAAATGTAGGCAATTGCCTACATTCTCTTTGAAAAAAAAAGTTAGGAATAGGGGAAAAATATGTAACAGAGACTTACTGGAGGAACTATACTGTACATTTTTTTTTATTTTTTACAAAAAAGATGTAGGCAATTGCCTACATTTAGATGTAGTCATGCTTTCTCCATAAATATAACTAGTTATAAAGCCCGTGCACGTACGGGGTTTTAACATAATATAACAAATATTAAATATTTTTTGTAAGATATATGATTTTGTCTAACGGTTGGACATATTATTAATCTTGTTTAACTATATTGTCTGCCAGGATAATCGCACGGGGTTTGGCATTTAGAAAACATTGATATTAAAGTTTTGGCAAATGACACTACTAACAAAGAAAAAGTAACAAACAAAAATCTTCATAGATATTGTCATAGAGAACATTTTGTACAAAACTATCTGTCCATGTTCTTCTATTGTAATATTTCGCCAAAAAAGGATGGGGATGAAAGAAAATGAGATATAAATAAGAGCCCCAATTGTATCCAAGCAAAAAGCTTTGACTTGTGCATTCTTTAGCCGCCAAGAGTGTCCCTTCTTCCCATCAAGCATGGTTTGACACCATCCTCCGTTAAAGTTCAAAATAACTATAGTTTCAAGTTACCACACACATCCATCTTTCATCACGTCTGCAAGATTATATGCGTACATCTGTTAAAAAAAAGCCAATATTAGACCTCAGTTGTTTCAAGCAAATAAGACTTTAAACTCATGGATCAATGAACAAATCTTGTTGGAGTCGGATAGTACATGGCTCTCCAATTTTCTTAAAAAGCCTGTCAGCATCCAAGTTGATACTTTTCATAATCTCTTTCAAATATGACCATCTGCTCCACTCGCACTTCTTGCTAAAAACTTACCTGCATTTTAAGATAATTAGTTAATGGTACTCTATCTAGGCCATATGTAAATAAGCAAAAACAGTATATCCATGCCAAATGCAAAAAAATAAAAACAGTATATTTAGGCAAAATGTAAACAAATACGGAACCTTGTCTGAATGGTGTCTGAGTGCAGCTTTATGGTATGCTTTCTTGATTTCTGAACCAGATTCCGACCCTTTCAGTCCCCTGTTAATGCATAGAATTGAGCATTCAAAGGTTGTATGTTACAATGAATAAATAATGCACATTTGATTCATTTGAAGAAAACTTACCAGATCATGTAAGGATCCATTGATATTGGTTTCTTCATATATCTCTTCAATGAAGAAAGATGCTGACGAGAGACTTTTAAATCTTTCACGTATTTCTTTTCACTATGCTTTTCAAGAAGAGAGACGGGTCTCTTCAAATCAAGATAGCTGTGAAAGGCCTTGATTCCATACTCCGCATTATAGCATTAGTATAATGCTCCACTGCTTAGATATCAAGTACCAGTTTCACTGTTTCATGACATTTTTTCTTCTTTAACACTATTTTTTCTTATGTATTTTAAAACATACATATAAATTATTATTGCTATTGGAAGTAATAAAGCAGGGAATCTTAATTTCATCATTGATGGTGATTGGCGATAACCACTTTAAATCGATAACAACATAGTTAACGATAAACATAAAACAAATAAACATAACAGTGATATATATTGAATTACCTTCTTTAGCCACGATGACAAACGTATACTCAAGTTTTGCATTTGCTACATCAGGAGAGCCACAACGTAACCTATCACCATATATCAAGGCATTTGATAGCTCCATAATGGGTGCACACATACGGTGCTGCAATTTACAGTAAAAAGTTTTAGCATATACTCATATTACAGTAAGATGTTTTGGGCTATAAAGAGTGATTAATATACACCTGGCTTTGCAGAGCTGAAATGGCCTGAGGCTCTACAAATAATTCACGACTAACATCATGCCATGTAATATTCAGCTTAATTTATGTTAGTTGTATAACCTTCTTTTCTATATATACACGGCTTTGTTCCAAAAAACAAACTAATGTACCTTTGACTTCTACGGCCCCACAAGCTAATCATTAGCTTAATATCGAAATCTAATGATAATGTCAGTTAAAAAATGTATGAACATAATGAAGTGTAAAAACTTTCAAGAACACTTCAATGACCATGGAAGGTTTGTAGCAAACTGTAATAAGTTGCTGGTGTTAAACTGTAACATAAAGACGTAGTTTACAGCCATATTGAGTCGGAAGACAGCCCAGACTCAGCCAACAAAATATTAGTGCAATATCAGATTCATAAGATAACCAATTCTATTTATATCACAAATCTAACAAAGGTTATAAATAGGCCGTAAATTTAAGTTTTTTCTCCCTTCATCAAAAAGACTATAATCAAGACACTGATTGAAAGTGCCAGCTGGAGATGGCGCAATCTTGGAGGCACAAACAGAACATAGAATTACCATTATAATCACATCAAACATTTAGTAATCAAGAACCACAACCTCAACACAAATACTTCAAAACAGTTACTATAACAGATCTAAACCAAAAAAGCATAAAGCTTTACACCTATTCAAACCCAAAACTCCACAAATTCATTCAAAATAAAAATAGTAATCAAGATTATGTCAGGTTTATTAAATATATATTTAAAACCCTAGATTAATATAAACTGATTAATTAAACTAAGAATACCCGGAAGAGATGAGAAGCAACCCTTTATGCTAATTTAATTGTTCCTATTCAAACAGCTGCAAGTGATTAATCTAGGGTCGGAGAAAAAAAGGAGTTTGGGAAGGGGGCATGAGGTGAAGTTATAAGCTTAGTGATTTTTAGAAAAGATGGAATGGAAAGCTTTCCAATGTTTTTTTTTTAATTACATTTTTGGCTTATAACTTGGAAAAATGGCATAGAGGCCCATGTGTATTTAAATCTTTTTTACACATTTGATTGTAAAAACGTTTTTTTATAAATTTTTAGGCAAATTAGGAAATAATTAGCTTTTAATATTTTTTTTACACCTAAAAATTAAAATCTAATTAAAAAAATTATTACTAAAAAAGGAATGATTTAATTTTTTTGAAATGAAAAAGTCCCCACTAGAGATTTTGTTTTATTATATAAATATAAAAGATTTATTTTTTTAAGATTAACCATAGGTAACCATCAGATAGTCTAGTGTTAAACTTAATCACTCACAGGAGAGGTTTAATATTTAAACTTCACTAGGTACATATTTAACGATGATAAAAAAAATGTCAAAAACAAACACCTCATTCGCATTATATAGTTGCCCATAAACTCTTTATTTATTTTTATATAAGCACCCATAATTGGCTTTTAGGCTACTGTTATTTTTATCTCATATTCTCATCGGATAGGGTTAATTTTAAGCATCTAATAAGTTACAACGTTTGACATCAAACTTAAACCGGTTAGAGAATAACAAATAATGTTTAGCAATTATGTGGTGATAAAGAAAAGTTATAAACTTGCATGAAGCTAGTAGTTCTTTAGTGAAATTGTGTATGGTTCAAAAGCCATCTACGTAATTTATTCCAAGTTATTCTCTATAATTTTTTATGAATCGAATTGGAATTTAATGATTAATATGGCTCGAAAGTCATAACTTCATTGTTAATGTAACGTGAATTTAATACACGAGGATGCTTAACCTTAACTCATACTACAAATTTATGATTGGAGATGTCAAACAAATTAGTGCCAATTTTAATATACAGATTAATCAAAACATAGAGAAATTGAGTTGTCCTCTAGATTTCTAGCGGATGTTGTATTGCCTCAAATGCAAAATAGATGGATATGGTTGAATGGGCCGTCTCATGAATTTCGATGGCTCTGTGCCATCATCACAAAAAGGTCTTTAAGCATACACACAAAATGTAAAACCCAAAAAAATCCGTAATCACACTTATTTGATAATTTGAAAATTTAACCCAAGTTTGATATTAAAAATTTCTCACATTTAAACTATATATCACACACTTAAATTAATATGATCATAAACTATACAATAAAACTTAAATACAAAATAAAACCTATATATGTACACATTTTTTTTCTCTTCTTTGTGATTCTAGAACCGATCCCCCCCCCCTCCCCCCCTAAATCACACGTTTAATAGCACCACAAGAGATATGATCAAATTAATTTCTACATTAAATGGAATATTTGGCTTTCCATCTTTTTAGCACAAATCACGGGATTCTTCTACAAATATATACGCCCCTTTCCTTCCTTCCCTTTACAATATACGGTCCATATATTCCCTCCCAATACCGATTCTCTCAAAAACCCTAGCAGCCATTTTTTTTCTCTCTTTCGTTAGCCCTTGAAGATCGTGGGAAAAAGGAAGCTTTGAAGCTTGTTGAATCGGGTTAGTCTTTGGTTCTTGAGTCCCTCGTCCATCTTTGTTCTCAGCCATGGTACTCCACTCGTTATGATAAATATTATACGCCTAAAACTATAATTAAAACCTGATCATGAATATACTTGTTACTCATTATAATCTTTTTGATTCGTTTGTTGTGTCGTTAATATGTAAGCATATGTATAAAGTGAATTTATCACCACATTAAAATCAGTACCAAACATGTCTTATAACTATTAAAATCATGCTAATACAATATTGGTTGCCTTGTTGAATCGGTGGTACGTATAACACATGAAATCACACATGAAATCATAACTATATGCGCCTATACGTGGACTGTTTTGTGTCATTCTTTTTGCAGCCCTAAGATATAACTCATGAGGCACTAATAAGATCATTAAAGATGCATTTAATATGTGTTAAAACCTGGAAAGAAACCCTAGAATTAATTAGTGTTCGATTAGGGTTTATAAGGGGTTAAGGATTTGTTTTTTGTCTCAACTGCATGCTGTTCAGAAAAGTAGGTCGGGTTTAAAGGGGTCTAAATTGATGATGACAACGTGTTTTTGCAAGATTTTTGAGCCTAAAACTAAGTTCAGGTTGTGTACTATCCGTATATTAAATTTCATAATTTTTGGAGGTCGGGTAGATGACTTTTTGATTTTTAGGACATTAGATGTCAATCCTGAGTTTAGGAGTCCGAAAATTCAGCTCGTGTTTTTGAATTTTAATTTCCAATCAGTGAGGAATTAGGAAGTCTCCTTTTACAGGTAGAATATTTAGGATGTATGGGACTTACTGGAATTTTTATAAATTTTTATGAAGGGTTCTCATGGGGTATGCAAATTCAAACTTTCTGGGTGTCTGTGCAGTTATCTTTCTGGGCCGGTTTGGGAAAACGATTTTTGAAAGGGTACTATCACTTGGAAATAAAATCTAAGAAAATTAAATTAACTGCTCAACATGTATAGGTATCTGTAATAAAAATCTTAGCTTCCCAATAGACAATTAAGTATGGTTTAAAATTTATAAATATCAGGACTAGAATGAGGTAAAGTCTGAACTATCTTTCAAGTTAAGAATTTAGTATAACCTAAACCCATTGAATGTGTTTTGACCTTAATAATATTGTAACATTAATTCGGATACTCTTAAACATGTGTTAACCTACTTTCGACCTAACCCTATATTTAATTGATCTTGCTTAAACTCTAAATTGATCATCAATGTAAATTAAATACGATGTAAACCCTAATTAGCTAATTATTATACTTAAACCCTAACCTTGTTATATATTGGTTTTAAGTGCATTCAAACCCTAGACTTAACTTATTATCATTTCGAAACCCTAATGTGACCAATTAATGGGAAATTACTAAAATCAGAAAGTTACTAAAATCAAAAAGTTACAAAAATTGGAAAGTTACTAAAATCGAAAAGTTACTAAAGTCGGAAAGTTACTAAAAATGGAAAGATACTAAAAATGGAAGGAAACCCTAATTAAATATAATAAATGAACTAATAAATAATAATTGATCCATAATTCATGTAGATTCTCTGAAGAAGGAGTGATTCTGTAACACCCCCTAAATTATGCGATAACAGCGGAAGACTAAACTCGGTATTACTGTGAGGATCGAAGTCATAATCATAGAAAACAGTTCGAAAGAGATGTTTAGAAAATATAAGTCCTTCATATTAATTCAGTTACAAAAGTTTCATATCAGAGTGATGAAATTCTTAATGGAAATAGTGTTTTAAATTGAATTACACATTTTATTTTACACCATAATAAAGATAAGTAACAGCTCGCTCCATGCCCTTGCTTCTCTGCTAATTACCTGAGATAAACATGCTTAAAAGTCAACAAAAATGTTGAGTGAAATCATAGAGTTTGAAATTTAATAATCAGTTCGATACACAAGTAAGATTGTATTGGGAATACAATCAGTTGAAAAGTTGATATTGCAGTATATATATTGCCCTAAGTCTCATGACACGCAAAACGTTAACAAAGTACCGTAAAAACGGAGGTGATCAACATCAAAGAAATGATGGATATGTTGCCCTCGAGTAATAGGTGATTTGCCAATTCCTATTTTTCTCAAATATAATGCATCGCGACTAATACGACTAGCAACAAGGCATTCCGTCCAGTATTAGTGGGATAGGTTGTCAACCTCTAGTAGATCTATTCACTATATTCGTGTTCACCTACTAGTGATTAATGGCTCATGATAAAGGGTCTTTGTGGCAATAAGGGTACTTAGGCATATATCAAGTCAGGTAAAGCATACATAAAAATACTTGTGATCAGTTTGTAGCATGTATCTCCCTCACGGAGTTTAAAGTTTTTAAATAAGTAAATGTGAGGCTATGACTCACCTTAAGTGATACTGGTGATGGTGAAAAGTAAGTTCAGGTGAGATTATGATAACGGCTTCAGAACAAAACCTGGTAAATAGGAAAGTCTGAGAATCTGACCAAATACGAATGGTGGATGCGAAATGAGTAACGAATAACGATTTGATCGTTAAAGTGAGTGTGTGATATACTTAAAATGCCTAAAGTTTAAAAATAATATTACATATAATATTATCTTGTTTTTATGTTATTTAATTCAATAATAACATTTCCTCGACAGTGGTGCAATGAAACGTGAAGTTAGATCGTTCAAAATCTCGTTATATAAACATAACGTAACGTTAAATAATAAGTAAATGAAATATACAAAATGCACGTGACGTGAATGGAAATCGTAAAATGGAAAATAGAAATAAGAATGACAAATATATTCGGTTGGTCCTTTTCCTTTTCCTGTTTTTACAACTTTTACTCTAACAGCGTCAGCGTTGCACCGTTAGTCCTTGGTTAAGTATAAGTTGCATTTATAGTCCACTACTTGTCCAAAATTACTTTCTGAGCTTGGAATTAAATAATATACCCATTTCTACCTTAAAGTTTCTATTTTTACAATTTCAGTCCCTATTTTTAGCAGTTGACAGTTTTGGTCCTCGTAAGTAAAATTACTTTGCATTTTTAGTCCAAATGTGCCAAAAAATGTGGCAAAAATTATGCGAATTTTTCTGAGACTTATTTAAGCTTAATAAAGCTTATTTCAACAGCTTATATGACAAAAGAGCTTATTTTTCATCTGTTGGGCTTTTAACGAGCCATTTAAAAAGCCCATTAACGTTTTAAAAACCGTGAGCATTGTGACGAGTTGGGCTCATCCATAAGCTCATTTTTAACGTTTTATTTTCATATCAAAAGACCTAGATAAGCTAGCTTATCTCAAGTGCTTAAAATTTGCTTAATGGGCTTAACAGCCCATATCGAGTTTTGGTTAACAGTTTCTGAACAACTAATGCGTTTTACTTTGATCATTTTAGAGGGTCTAGGTATGCTCATTTTTACAAGTTATTTTTATGAAAGTTGTAGCTAGTAATGTGGTCTAATAGATTGTGTAAAAATATAGTATGGTTGTTAAGTCGAATTTTAAGATACGTGGTCGTTTTTAGGGTGACATAGGGCGTATTTTCTGAGTAAAATACTTAGAAAATTTTCTAAGTGTTTTCAGTTTTTACGATTTGAGCATGGTACAATATGGCTTCGAATGATGCATGTAACGTAAATTTAAAAGTGATATGGGTGTGTATCGTGACTCCTAGGCCTTCCACATGGGAGGCTAGTCACTTTTAGTGTTCTATATGAGAATGTGTACGTAAATAAATAACCTCTAGGGTGGTAGAGAGTCGTATGAGAACGAATGGAACACAAGATAATAACCCACGATCGTTATAACCCAAGTATACGATTTTCAACTAAACCCGAATCCCTTCGAAAAGCTTCCTAACGAAAGTGTGAGATCTTCTGGTCTTCCAGAGGTATTTTTGGGAGTGATAGAGAGTTAAAATGAAGATATTGAGTGAGTGATATAAGGTGATGAGATATGTAGACTTATACAAGTAAAAATGCACACGTATGGACTTAAATGATTACAAAACACTATCTACTTGCTTCTACTGTGTATTGTCAGTGAATGAGGGGTTCCCTAGATGTATTTCTGACATATTAAGACTTTAGGAAGGAATGTGAGTGAGTAGGAAAGTTAGGATTTGTTTTTGTAATATATACATGTCGACTAGCAAATTAAATGGGTGCAAAATTGGTTTAACGAGTGATACTTGATCTTGGTTGATTAAAAATGATTCAATAACATGTCATTAGGCTAGAAAAATCATTAGGAGTGCGTGGAATCAAGTTGGAGTAAAAACGGGCGAGTATGGGATTTTTGGTTATATCGAGTTGGGTATAATATGGCCAATCACTTTGGCTCTTAAAAACATATCAAAACGCGACATTACAATCTGGAATTCGACATGCTAGTAATATGGTGGGAGGTGAATGAGATGATGTAAAAACATATACATGTCGCGTTTAGAATTTGAGAGAACAAGGGGCGTTTTGGAGAGGGTCTGATCGGGTTTTACACATGAAATAATAGAATTGGTGTTGGGCTTGGGCTGATGAACAGTGGACGTGGGATGGTGATGGGCTGAAATAATTTTTGGCCCGACTAGTATATTTAGTGTATTATTAAATTTTGTGTTACGCGTTGTGAGCTCGTCCCGTTATTTGGTGAATTATGTGATAATGTAATCACGTTAAAATAATATAATAAGAAAAATTTCAAATTTCTTCGTAAAAATGGTAATCAATAAACAGTAACTGAGGTTAATATTGATTAACGATTATAATTACAATGAAATTTTACAGTGTATTACAGTACTCACTCGTCATTCTGAATTCCGTCCCGGAATTCAAGTCTAAGCTAGTAATGTCGGTCGTCTATGAAAATAGGTGTAGATATTTGTCACGAATCTGATCTTCTCGTTCCCATGTGTACTCTGGTCCTCGCTTGGAGTTCCATCTAACTTTGACAATGGGAATACGGTTCTGCTTAAGTTGTTTCACTTCTCTATCCATTATTTCTACAGGTTCTTCTGTGAACACAAGTTTGTCGTCAAGTCTGATTTCTTTCAGTGGGATGACGAGAGTTTCATCCGACAAACATTTCTTGAGTTGTGACACGTGAAATGTAGGGTGTACTCTACTGAGTTCTTCTGGGAGTTATAATTTATAAGCAACTGGACCAATCCTTTCGAGGATTTTGAAGGGTCCAATGTACCTCGCCAACTTGGACCAGTCTTTTCCACGCTTTCCGAAGCGTATCATTCCCTTCCAGGGAGAAACTTTCAACATGACTCTGTCGCCAACTTGAAATTCCATGGGTTTTCTTCTTATATCCGCATAACTCTTTTGTCTGTCACGAGCAGCTTGTGGGCGTTGTCTGATCTTGAATATCTTTTCTGTCGTATCGTGTATCAGTTCTGGTCCGGTGAGTTGTATGTCTCCAACTTCTGGCCAACAGACAGGCGATCTGCACTTTCTTTCATAAAGTGTTTCGAAGGGTGCGGCTTTTATGCTGTTATTGTAAGAGAATTCAGCCAACGGCAAGTGTTTATCCCAACCTTTTCCAAAGTCAATAACACATGCTCGGAGCATATCTTCCAAGGTTTGGATCGTTCTTTCACTCTGTCCATCGGTCTGTGGGTGATAAGCGGTGCTCATGTCTAAACAGGTACCGAGAGCTTTCTGTAGAGTTTGACAAAATCTTGAGGTAAATCGGCTGTCTCCATCTAAAATGAGGGAGATTGGGACTCCATGTCGAATCACAATTTCCTTGAGATATAACTGAGCGAGTGTATCCATCTCGTCAGTTTCCTTGATGAGTAGAAAATGTGCAGACTTGGTTAGATGATCGATGATGACCCAGATAGTGTCTAATCCGCTCGAAGTCCTTGGTAATTTGGTAATAAAATCCATGGTGATTCTTTCCCATTTCCAAACTGGTAATTCTGGTTGTACGAGTAGTCCTGACGGCTTCTGACTTTCCACCTCGAATCTTGAGCAAGTTAAACATTTTCCAACATACTCAGCGATGTCGGCTTTCATGTTTGGCCACCAATAGATCTTTTTGAGGTCTTGGTACATTTTATCGGAACTTGGGTGGATGGAATATTTGGATTTATGGGATTCATGCATGATAAGATCTTGAATACCTCCGTAGAGAGGAACCCAATATCTTTCTTTGAAACATAGCATTCCATCAGATCTTTTTACGAATCCGTTTTCACTTTCTGGCATGCCATAAATCTTTTCATGCGGTCGGTTTTCTTCTTGAAGAGCTCCTGATTGAGTTACGAGGATTTGGGATGGGAGTGGTGAACAAATTGTCATTCCTAGAGATCGGACTCTAAGGGGTTTGATTCTTTCCTTTCTGCTCAATGCATCGGCCACGACATTCGCCTTACCGGGGTGATAGCGAATTTCACAGTCGTAGTCGTTGAGTAGTTCCAACCATCGGCGTTGTCTCATGTTCAGCTCCTTCTGATCCAGTATATGCTGAAGACTCTTGTGATCGCTAAAAACCGTGCACTTTGTACCGTACAGGTAATGTCTCCATATCTTAAGAGCAAAGACCACTGATCCTAATTCTAGATCATGCGTGGTGTAGTTTTCCTCATTCTTTTTGAGCTGTCGTGAGGCATAGGCTATAAATTTGTTTCGTTGCATCAGTACCGCACCTAAACCATGATGAGATGCGTCACAATACACTACAAAGTCGTCACTTCCTTCCGGTAGTGCTAGGATTGGTGCCTCACAGAGTTTTTGTTTCAGGAGTTGAAACGCTGATTCTTGTTTCTCTTCCGAGATGTACTTCTTGTTTTTCTGAGTGAGTCCTGTCAAGGGTTTTGAGATATTGGAAAAGTTTTCTATAAATCTTCGATAATAACCAGCGAGACCTGGAAATTGACGAATTTCAGTTGGGGTGGTGGGTGATGCCCAACCTTTAACCGCTTCGATTTTGGCAGGGTCTACGTGGATACCTCGGCTATTGATGATGTGGCCTAGAAATTGAACGGCGGGAATCCAAAAATCACATTTGGAAAATTTGGCATATAACTTTTCTTTCTTGAGTAACTCCAGAATGGTTCTCAAGTGTTTAGCATGCTCTTTTTCGCTACGCGAGTAGATTAAGATGTCATCAATGAATACAATCACGAACTTGTCCAAGTATGGCTTGCATACCCGGTTCATTAAATCCATGAACACTGCTGGTGCGTTGGTAAGACCAAATGGCATTACTTGGAATTCATAATGTCCGTACCGTGTTCAAAAGGCTGTCTTGGGAATGTCTTCTTTCCTGACTCTTAATTGATGATATCCCGATCTCAAATCGATTTTCGAGTAAACACTCAATCCTTGCAGTTGATCAAAAAGATCGTCAAGCCTGGGTAATGGATATCGATTTTTCACCGTGAGTTTGTTCAACTCTCTGTAATCAATACACATTCGGAATGTTCCGTCTTTCTTTTTGACAAATAGGACTGGTGCTCCCCAAGGTGATGAGCTTGGTTGAATGAATCCTTTATCTGACAGTTCTTTTAACTGCTCAGATAATTCTTTCATTTCGGAGGGTGCTAATCGATAATGTGCTTTTGCAACAGGTGCTGCTCCAGGCACTAAATCGATTCGAAATTCTACTTGCTGAGTTGGTGGAATACCTGGCAAGTCTTTAGGAAATACTTCAGAAAATTCATTTACGACTGGTACCTCTTCAAGTTGTTTCTCACTCTCTTTTGATTCACTCTCCGTCACTTGAATAAAAAACACATGACATCCTTTATTTATGTACTTCACTGTCTTGATGTATGAGATGATATTGAGTTGGGTTCTATGGTGATCGCAACGTACGATAAGAGTTTCACCGTTGAGAGGAATTTGGACGAATTTCTCGTCACAAATGATTCTAGCGCGGTGCTTGGATAACCAATCCATGCCAATGATAACTTCAAAACTACCTAGTTGGATGGGCATGAGGTCAATGGGGAAAGATTTGTTTTGGAGAGTTTAGGTGCAGTCTTTGATCAGGGTGTTGGTGCTTAGGAGGTTTCCGTTTGCTATTTCTATTTCATAAGTGGTATCTAGTTCTATGGGAGCGATATTAAGCAGTAAGGCAAACGAAGTAGACAAAAAGCTCTTATCAGCTCCGGAATCAAATAATATCTTAGCACTGCTTTGATTTAATAAGAACATACCCGTAGCGACGTCGGGGTTCTAAGGTGCGTTTCCATCACCGAGCACATATGCTCTTCTACGGGCAACGTTGTTTGGGTTCTTTGGACAGTTGTTCTTGTAATGCCCAATTCACCACAACCATGGCACTTTACTGCTATCGGTTATGTGTTGGCCCCTGTGGCTCGGCAGTCCTTGGTCACATGTCCTACTCTTCGGCAGTAGCCGCAGATTGCTGTACAACATCCGGCGTGATGCATTCCACATTTGTTACGCTGGGTTTGAGTCCCGGCATAACCCTTTCTTTCCGTGGGCACAGCCACATAAGCCCTGGCGGCTTCCTGACGACGATTCTGCTGGTGGTGGTGGTCGTTGTGGTTTTGTTGGTGGTTTCGGTTGCGGTTGTTGCTGGTGTAGTTCCGGTTGTTGTTGTAGTTGCTGTTGTGGTTCCTGCTATTGTTGTTGTTGTTGTTTCCACGATTATCAAAACTTCTCTTGTGCTCATTGACCGTGGAGGTAGAACCTTGTTTGTTCACTCGGTCCAACAATCGCTGTGAAAGTGCGATTGCTTCTTCGAGAGTTTTTGGGTTAGATGAGGTGACGTCCCCTTCGATACTCTGGGGTAGTCCCTCCACATACTTTTCCAACGTCTTTTCAATGTCCGGTACCATGGATGGACATAACACTGACAATTCCAGAAATTTCTGGTTGTAAGTTTTCATGTCGTTGCCTTTCACTACTAGTTGATGAAATTCATCCTCTAGTTTCCTAATCTCTGTCCGAGGACAGTATTTCTTTAACATCTTTTTCTTCAATTCAGACCAGGAGATTAGGAATGCCACATCAGTACCCATGGTCTGGGCAGTAGTATTCCACCAAGACAGTGCGTCTCCTCGTAAGGTTCCAGTAGCAAAAGTGACTTTGTTGTTTTTTGCGCAGTTGCTTCTCATAAATACCGTTTCGGTACATTCAAACCACTGAGCTAACTCTGTCACCCCTTATGTACCTTTGAAGGTGGTTGGCTGGCAACTTATGAAGTCCTTATAAGTACATTTACGAGGGGTAGATGTCTCGCCTTCATTCGTTGCCCCTATGTTGTTACTTGAGCGGTTTGGAGTATGAGTTTCACGGGTTGCAGCGATGTCTTCGGCAATCATTCTCTAAACATCCGCAGGCGTCATTGCTGATGTATGGTTGGAAGTTTTGTTTCTTGTACGAACCATATTTCTATTATTACCACAAGAAACACAGATTTAGAATTTACATAATGATCATGTTAGAATGATTTGAGAAATGGGAAATGAGTATATGAGTTCTAACAATGTCATCACAAAGTGAAGTTACGATTTAATTGAAAATCACAAAAATTACGACATGTTTAGGTACTATCGTAAGTAAGTGATCAATTTTTGATATAGGATTGTTAAGGAACAAACTGATTCATCTACAAAAGCTGAAGTTCAACAACTTTCTCTACTGATTGTACAATAAATTGCACGACCAGGCCTTCGATGATGATCAAAGGATTTATGGGATGTTAAGGTTGCGCCAAGCTTGTCTTTAACCTGAAATAAGAAATACTAAAACACTACGTTAAGTGATTACGCAGGGGATGGACCCTGCGAACCACCTCCGGCGTGCGAGTAAGTATGTGCAATGGTAAGTTTGTAGTAAGTTGACAGAGTACGGTTAAGATTCAGTTAACATACCATGTTTATGGCCCGTCTAATGCTATTTATAGGGGAGAAATAGGCTTTAGAGGGCGGTTGCACTTTGTTCGGAGATCATGGGGGCGTCCCATGATTTGTGGTAACCGCTAGGGCTTTGTAGCCCACGATCTCTGTTTTGACGGGAAAGCTTAAAGGAACAGGAGACGTGGGTATGACCAGGTCAAGGTAGCTCTCCGTTGTAGTTCCTTCGTAGGAGATACCCCGAAGGGCTTAAGGCTTCGATTGGCGGATTCCCACATGGTAACCACTTCATAGATGAATGGTTTTACGCCCATGAAACGTGTTAAGGAGATTAACCTGGGCCTCCGAAGAGAGGGCTTCACACAGGCTCGAGGGGAGTCCTTCGACCCATTCGGAGGGTACATCATCAAGCCCCCCAGTCGAAAGTGATATATACGTACGAGTATAAATTGTATTCGACTCAAAAAACATGCTACACTCTATCCCTTTCGTCACAAATTTGTACGAGGAAGGATAAGTGCTTAAACAGACTTTGCGCAATAAATGCGGCTAATAAATATGCAACTACCACCCTATGCTACAGCAGCTAGGATTTCGGTAACCACAAACATCTTTTCAAAATTTAAAAAACAATCTTGAGTCCGTGTATGTCTCGGATTATAACTGCACGTGGATGGCTAGGATAAAGCTACAAAGGATATACATAAACCCTTCGTGATCCAAACCCTAGATCACTTTTTCTTTTGCGCCCAAAATACACATACACAACACTGTGCTTTGTGCTTTGGTTGAGCTTAAAGGTAATTTTTCCTCCCCGATCCTTTGTCCTTTTGCTCACATAGTTTCTAGTTCAAGATGAGCATGGCAGCGAAAAGAATTATTAGGGAGCAAAAATGTACTCTATCAGAGCAGGCTTTGACAGAATTTCTTTTAAAATACCCTGATTCGCGAAAATCAATGCATATAAATATTTCCAAGAAAACACAAGTGAAGTATGTGTAACCCGGGTCGTTATCCCCAACGAAGGATTGAATGGAATTTGTGATTCGGTTTGTGATTGTGTGGATTGAATATGAGATTTTGAGTTTTTAAACTAAAATAAGCTATTGAAAAACATGACAGTGGGCTTTTATATAAAATAAGCTAAGGTTATAGAATGTATAGTTCTAATAAGCTAACTTTAAGCAGAAAGAGGTTCAAAATAAGCTAATTGAAACTAAGAATAATCTAAGTGAATCAAAGAAATTCAGAAAAAGCTAATAAGAAAAACAAATAAGCACGTATATGGAATAAGCTAAAAGAAAACTACTAAGTTGCAGGCCTAATATGGGGCTACTGAGGTATTTTTTGGCTTAATGAAAAGCTGATCAAAAGCTATCCAAAAAAAATCTTAAAAATAGGGAATAAGTGGATAAGCAGCCAAGTAACTTAAGTTCCAAATTTGAGCTTAAAATGACTTATAATGAAGAAATGAAAAATAAAAAACATGAGCTGAATTGACAATTCCTATGCTGATGCAATCAGCATGTGCTGAGGCAGTTTCAACCTTGGAAAAAGCTATTAAAAACTAATTTAGAAAATTCAGAAAAATAGGTAACAAGTGCATGAGCAACCAAAGTTTCTAAGCACCAAGTTTGAGCTTAAAAGGGCTTATAATGAAGAAATGAAAAATGGAAAACTAGGGCTAAAAATTGCAAAATCAAAACATGCAGTCTGCTGAAACTAATGTGGACTGATTTGAGCTAATTTTGAATCAAGGCTCTAAGTTACTATATCACTACTTATTTTAGAATATATGGATCCTAGAAATACCAATAATAAGGGCTTATTAAGCATAAGCTTATAAAAAGCTTATCAGAACAGTGCAACCCTCATCACTTCTGATCACCAATCCAACTCTTTCAAGTCCTGCAAAACAGCATAGAACAAGCTACAAACAACTTATTTAGGTAACATTTAGCTAGATTAAAGGTTTCCAAATGGCACATGAACAGTACTGACCCGTTTGACCCCTTAATAGGCTTATGCCAAACAGTCCTTCATATGGGCTGTTTGGAGTTTAAAGCTACTAAGTTCCAATATAAGCTCATACACTGAAGCACTAATGATCATCTAACTAAATTGAGCCTAAATGAACATTTCAAAAGCATAAATAAGCACAAAATAAGCTACACTAGTTCTAAGCTATTTTTGGGTCTTTTAAGGTTTTAAGGCAAAAAAAAAAAAAAAAAAGAACAAGTAACCTAAGTCTATCTAATTAATCATCAACAAGCATCAATAAGATCAAATGAGTAGGAAATAATCTACATAAGCACTGAAATAACCTAATAAGCAGTTTTGACTTTTTTGTTGACTTTTTTACTTTTCGAAATTGAAACTAAATTAAACAGAATTAAATCCAAAACAAGCTTATAAAAGCTTAAGTGAGCTTACAAGAACAGAAAATAGAGCTTTTAAACCACACTATATTAATTTGAAGCTGACTTAAGATTAAATTCGAATTGAATTAAAATTGAAACAGTACAAAGGTTTAAAGAGTTAACTGATACTGAGATGAAATTACAATAAAATGAATTCAAGTTAAACCTAAAGCTATTCTAAATTCGATTTTAACACTACACTAACTACTCTAAATTATACTACTCCTACTTGAGCTAAAATCTACTAACTAACTTCTGCGTGTGCTGAGGGGACTTTTTATATCACTCAATAAGCTTCCAGGGTGTCTCTGAACAAATCCCAGCCATTGGATTGCTTCTCTTCATCTCAGCCCTTGATTCTCATTTTTGGCGCCAAAATAATCTTGGATATGGGTAGTGGCATTGGTAACATGAAAAGGGAAAGGTATCTTGTGATGGGGGGAAATGGGGTGGCTGGAGTAGAGTGGCTGTAGGGGGACATGGAGCAGGAATCATGGGTGAGTCGGTGGTTTTGGCGGGCAATGGTTTGGGGTGAGTGATTTGACTGGGTTTTTTATTTAGCTAATGTACGGGTGATGAACTCAAATAAGTACATTTTATTATCATCATTTATCCTATTTATTTGACTTGTTTTATTATATTATATATGAGAATTGATACTTAATCGTTAACTTTTGTAATTCTCAGTTAAAAACAAGCATTTGGTGAAACTTAGCAATTATGGACTAAAAATGGAGCAAAATGATCAAGATTGGAAAAGTCTACTGAATTGAAGAGATTAAAGACCATTGCCTGATTTTGAAGAATGCGCCGCATGGATTTATCCCATGCGCCGCTTATGAAACCTTGGTCAACGAGAAGAACCAACTTGTTTTACTCCAGATGCGCCGCATGAAGCTCCTGATATGCGGCGTATCAATCTCAAGACTTCACCAGATTTCCAAGATATTGAAGAATATTCGCGAATATTATAATCTCGGACCCCACGCGAAGTTACCTTGATACGCCGCATCGGACCAATCCGATGCGCCGTATCGGCCATATACAATCCTTACCAAGAATTCAAGAAATCAAGTGAAGATTAGAAGCTTAATGAAGAAGTCAAGATTACAAGTCGACACTTGAAGATGCTTTCGTATTTTGGCCATAAAATCTTCATCCGGACTCCGTTTTAGTTGATTCAAGCGGCCACGGAAAGAGAAAAAGGAGATCTACCTGTATCTGATGGAGATGCGGCGCATCTGGTCTTTAGATGCGCCGTATTGGGAGATGCTCCACATCAGATTTATAGATGCGCCATATCTGGTCAGTTTCAGACTTGGAGGCTACGTTTACTTATAGATGCGGCGCATCTAACTCTCTAGATGCGCCGTATCGATCCATATTTGAGAATCTATAAATACCGAACTCAGTAACGAACTAGGGCATCTTTGGGAACCTTTAGGGTCATTCCCAGACGATCACAACCCCTCAAAACAGCAGAAGATCACCCTAGAAGACCTAATTATCCTTGAAGAGCATCTCTAATCATTGTAACGTATTCATTATGCTTAATACTCTATTAATTACGATTATGTTTATGCACTTTGATATAGAGATTATGGGCTAACACCCTTATGTGTTAGCCATGTTTATGATTATTTGATATTTTGATATGTTTCTAATTCGATTGGTTGCTAAGTCTTCGTTTTAATTATTTATGTTAGTAGTTTGTTTTATTGTAATAGTAAGCTTTAATTCATCAGGATTGGTGGCTTGTGTAATGTGACAACGGAAAGATTGCACTCCCTTTAATATTGCTTTCCCATCAATTAAAGTTTATATGTTGATGTCTTTGGTTACTACTTATTAGTGCATTGATAACCTCTGTGTTTATTAGTGGCCTGCGCATTTGACTACGGAAGAGAATGTGGCTCCCACGGTTATAGCTAACCTGATCAGTTAAATATAACTTTTAGACATAAGTAATCATTAAGGGATTTCTCGCCGATAAGATTAGAGCCAACGAGAAAGGATTAATTACATACACTTCATATAAAAGTAGCAATAAAACAAGTGACAAGCTATTTAAACATAAACACAATTATTAAGCAGCTTTATGCGGATTCCAATGGAATCTAGACTCTAGGTACAAGAGGTAGGATGGACCGCGCCTAGTCTTGAGCACCAATCACTGCAGGTCTTAGAACTTATTAAAATTTAATCATATATGAAACTTGGTTAACACACTCTTCATATCTTTGGTATTTTCTATTGTTTGTTTATCTTAGTTTAGTTAGAATAAAACCAAACCCGTGCCAGTCTCTCAGGCTGAACCCCCCCCCCCTTTACGTTAGTTTAGGAGAGTCGAATACCTCTAGAATTAGTATATTAGAAATCTCACTCTTAGTGATCGACACCCTACTTACCAACTAGGCTACATTGATCGGGTACACTGCCCGTTAGTGTTGTTATAGGTTAAGTCGGAAAAATATAAATGTAAAACTTGATAAGGAATAATCACCTATACAACGACACATCAACGGGTTAGGATAAAAGGGATAAGTTGGATCCGGGTTTAAGTTAATGATCTGGTTTGGTTTATTTTTAGGATTTGGTTTAGGGGTTAACTAGTTTAGGTTTAGGGTAATTAGGTGAGGGTAATTAGGTGAAATGTGATTTTTGTGATGGGTTCGTTTTTCCAAGCTCGTCCAAATGCCATATCCCGGGTTTGACTTTGACTTTTCTTTTCTTCATTAAATGCTCAAATGGTGTCGAGTCGATCCGGCAATGTCCGTTTTTGCACTTTTTCCCATCCAAGCTCGGTTTTGTCCGTTTTTGCCCTGTTTTTAATCCTTTTGTACCTGGAACATATAAAAACACAAACCAAGGATATTTGCAACAATATTTGATCTATTTTGGTGTTTTTGGTCATTTTTGTGTCTTATATGGGCATAAAATGATGAGTAAATAGGCACTCATCATACCCCATACCCAGGGAGTTTAAAGTGATTCTTCCAAATGAAAACTAAAATATTTTTGATGCTCCACCTGGGTATGTGAGGCTTTATGTTCATGCATTTACGGAATCCAACTTTAGGATTCCTATTTATCCCTTAATCCTAGAATTACAATATTATCAAGTACATATTTCATGGTTGAATCCATTTGGCCTAGCCAAGTTGACCACATACATTATTGTGTGCAAAGCTTATGGCTATGAACCGACTCTGACTGTTCTTAGAGGGTTCATCAACCTTTGCCCGGGTGGTGATAGGATAACCTTGGCCAAGAGATGTGAGTATGATGTGCCTTGTTTAATTGCTAAACCCTTTGCCAATATAAGAAAATGGAAAGGCTTGTTCTTTTATGTACAAAACACGATCATACATTCAAAATATCCAGCCTTACTAGATAAATCATTCCGGTTTGACGAGAAATGCCTTGATGATCCTTTACCATATCATATAAGGAGCAATCCCCCCTACCAGCGTTTGGCACGCCACCCTTTTGATGTTCAAACATTTCCTGAGCCGGTTCTTTATATTGCGGGCATCATTGATCATTGGGAAGGCTCTCCGATGAAACCTGAGATAATGTGTCATGGGAAAAGTATGTATATATCTATTTGAATAGAGTAAATAACTTATCTGCTAATATTTATCTTTTCTCCTTTGTTGCTGCAGGAATGGCATTCAGAAATTTTGTTGTTGGTGGTAACAGAGAAGTTAGTTTCATCCCCCAAGATCCAAAAAATGTGAGCTATGGAGTAAGCTCTCCATCAATATCAGTTAACGATGAAGAGACCCCACACTTTGTGAAAAATGTGGCAGATTCTGATGATCCCCTTATCAAGTAATTTCAAGCGAGGCTCGCACGGTCCTCCGGCATATCAGACAAGAAGAGTAGGAAAGGAAGAGTAGCCATGTTTGTGAAAACTCCTCCGAAAAGGAAATTATCTCTTCCAACCCCTTCGACAAGAACGGTTAAATCCAAAAGCTCCCATGCTAAAACCTTCGTACCTACCGCCCTAAAGATTCCCGAAGATCAAACCCCTAGTAATTGGAAATTTTTCATGCATAATAGATACCATACTTCATACAGCTGACTGTTATATCTTTCGCAGGTTTGCCTGATACGAAGGAGCTTCCGAGTGCCCTTGCGTGTCACCAATTGGTTGACAAGATGACACCTCCCAGCTGGAAAGGGATTTTGGACAATATGTCAATGGAGGAACTTTGTAACTTCCATTCCAAGAGCTATGCTAGACAGGATGTGATAACTCTAACTCAACAGATTGCTATTGTTTAGCGAAATCATCTTAATCTCTCGAAGGGAATTGGAAGCTATTTAGCCAAAGAGAAGGATAGGATCGTGTATGTGAATTGAAGTAGTGCAAAAAAGCATTGGAGATTTAGGAAGAATCAATGTCCAGATATGCGAATGAAAATCAATAGTCTCGAGGGACAGTTGAGGGAATCTTGTGAGAGATTGCAGGTAGAGGAGGCTAAGGTGTCTCGATATAGAGCACATATTACAACACTTAATTCCACATGTGCAGGTCTCGAAGCTGAAAAGGCTAGGTTGGTTGAGCAGGATGTCCAGCTTTGCGAGGAGATTGATGAACTTAAACTCCAATGCGAGAAATTGAAGAAGGATAGAGCTGAGGTTGTCTCGAAGGTTGTTCCTCATGTTGCCATGGAATTGTACCATAGTGATGAGGTGGGGGAAGTCATTGGGAGGCTGGTGAACGCGGCCATTTTGTATGGTACATGTACGACATTAGAAGAAATTGCTCAAACAAAGAAACATGTGGTTTTGTCGGAGATACCTTACTATCGTTCGAATTCTGAGCAAGAGTATAATAATGCTGGCAATGCATTCACTACAGCAGAATACACTTTTCTCACCGAAGCAACCAAAGACTCTTCAGCTTCAGTAGAAGATCTCCTGGCAAGAAAACTGAGGAAGGTTCAGCCCCCCTCTCCAACCAAGAAGACTGCATCCGTGAGGCCTCCGTCTCCGTCAAAGAACCCCAATTTCTCGAAGAATGCATGATGGCTGCCATGTTGGCAGTAATTTAGTCTGAAGGGTGGCTTGTACCCTTTTTTGAACAATGTCCCATTATGTTTGTTAGGCGTTTGCATGTTTGAACAATTTGTCTTTGCTTTATGCTGGGCTTCGACCCATGCCTCAAACAATTGCTTTAGCATTTTTTGATGGCTTTGACCATGCATGGTCTTAGTAGTACCATTTAAGGGATAATGTCCATTTTTGAATGTCATGCTTTTCTTCTCTTACGCTTATATTAAACGTACACATACAACCTAAGGTTATAACCTTATTGTGTGTATTTTGAACAAAGATTTTCTGCAATCCTATAATTTGACTGCGACAGAGGGTCGCGACCCACTCCGTCTTTATCCTTAAGTTGCGAAGGGCTTAGAATACCCTAAGACTTCATAGGAAAGTTAATGTGAATTGTAATGGATGTTATTTTCATACAAGACATGTGTTTTGCTTCATCCTTCGACATTGAAACTTGTAAAGTACTTGGCTGAACAAATATTTGTTGTAAATAACGAAATAAGAGATTTGAGGGAAATGTGTTATATCATTAAGTGGGTAGGGAGGATTACATCATTTTAAGAAATGAACACTAAGACACCTACCATTAATGCTTCTTTCCCCAAGTGAGAAGAGTGTGTTACATGAATTTGAAAAAACAAACTGAGTGCTTTTAATGATAGTAAGTCTTATACGTAAAACTTACGATGATTAGTACCATTCCAAGTCCTATCCATGACCTCTCCCTTAAGCGTTGCGAGCTTGTAGGCTCCGTTGCCGTAGGCTTCCGATATGACGTAGGGTCCTTCCCATGTGGGCCCTAGCTTTTCTTCGTACTCGGCCTTGCTTGCGCTGTTTAACCGAAGGACATATTCACCTGGCTTGGATGTTGAGGGTCAAACTTGGTTGTTGTAGTACTTTTCAAATTTCTGTTTATAGATAGCCTCTCTAATTGAGGCTATTTCTCTTCTTTCTTCAAGAAGATCGAGGTTTTCCCGAAGCCTTTCTTCATTTGTCTTCTCTTCAAAGTTCACAATGTGTTCTGTTTCGATACTTATTTCAGAGGGTATAACACCCTCTGTTCCATAAGTGAGGCTAAAAGGAGTCTCCCCATGGCTTAACTTGGGGTGCGTCCTATGTGCCCACAGAAATTGGGGTAGTTCGTCTACCCACCCATGATGGCATCGTCCCAACCTCTTCTCAATGTCGTTAACAATGTCCCTATTGGTAACTTCAACTTGCCCATTACCCTGAGGATGGTAGACGGAAGTGAATGACTGCTTGATCTTTAGGCCTTCGCAAAATACCGGGAACACGCCTTCGGCGAACTGCTTTCCATTGTCAGAGATGATAATGTGAGGAACACCAAAACGACAGATTATGGGTTCCCACACGAATTTTTCCATATGCCTTCCTGTTACTGATGCCAATGGCTTTGCTTCAACCCATTTGGTGAAGTAATCGATGGCTACAACCAAGAACTTTACCCCTCCTTGAGCTACTGGTAGGGGACAACTATATCAATTCCCCATTGACAGAAAGGCCATGCTGAAGTGACTGAGGTCAAGTCTTGCTTAGGCATTCTTGGAACTTTCGGGTGGATCTGACATGCTTCACAGTTTTGTATTATCTCTATTGCGTCCCTCTGCATGGACGGCCAATAATATCAGAGCTTCATTACTTTCGAGACAACGGAACGAGGGCTTGCGTGTAGACCGCAGGATCCTTCATGTACCTCACAGATGATGTTCGAAGCTTGCTTTGGTCCCACACAACGAAGCCATGGAGATAAGAAGGATCTCCTGTAGAGATTATCCCCAATAAGTCTATATTGGGGGTCCTTGACCCTGACCTTTCGTGCTAGCTTTGGGTCTTCAGGAAGGATACCACTGATCAAGTATTCCCTTATTGGGGTTATCCAATTTGGGCCTTCTTCGGGTATGACATCAGATACTTCGCTTCTTTTTATTGACTTGTCAGCCAATACTTCTACCAAAACTTCCTTTGTCAGATGAGCAAATGCCATCGAAGCTAGCTTGCTCAAGGCATCTGCTTTCTTGTTTTGATTTCTGCGAACATGTGCTATCTCATAGGAGTTGAACCCCTGAAGAAGATCTTTAGCTTTATCCAAATATTGTTTGATGGTGGGCTGCCTTGCTTCGTAAGAGCCCTTGATTTGGTTGGCGACTAGCTGCGAGTCCACAAAAATGGAGAGGTTTCGAACCTCCATCCCCTTTGCAAGTCGAAGACCGGCTAACAAAGCCTCGTACTCAGCTTCATTGTTGGTGGCTTCAAACTCAAAACGTAATGCATAAGTATACTCCTTCCCTTCCAGACTGACCAACATTAGACCTGCTCCTGAACCATCGTAAAATGGAAAATAGAAATAAGAATGACAAATATATTCTGTTGGTCCTTTTACTATTCCTGTTTTTACACTTTTTACTCTAACAGCGTCAGCGTTGCACCGTTAGTCCTTGGTTAAGTATAAGTTGCATTTATAGTCCACTACTTGTCCAAAATTACTTTCTGAGCTTGGAATTAAGTAATATACCCATTTCTACCTTAAAGTTTCTATTTTTAAAATTTCAATCCCTATTTTTAGCAGTTGACAGTTTTGGTCCTCGTAAGTAAAATTACTTTGCATTTTTAGTCCAAATGTGCAAAAAAATGTGGCAAAAATTATGCAAATTTTTATGAGACTTATTTAAGTTTAATAAAGCTTATTTCAACAGCTTATAAGACAAAAGAGCTTATTTTTCATCTGTTGGGCTTTTAACGAGCCATTTAAAAAGCCCATTAACGTTTTAAAACCGTGAGCTTTGAGACGAGTTGGGCTCATCCATAAGCTCGTTTTTAACTTTCTATTTTCATATCAAAAGACCTAGATAAGATTGCTTATCTCAAGTGCTTAAAATTTGCTTAATGGGCTTAACAACCCATATCGAGGTTTGGTTAACAGTTTCTGAACGAGTAATGCGTTTTACTTTGATCATTTTAGAGGGTCTAGGTTTGCTCATTTTTACAAGTTATTTATACGAAAGTTGTAGCTAGTAATGTGATATAATAGATCATGTAAAAATATAGTATGGTTGTTAAGTCGAATTTTAAGATACGTGGTCGTTTTTAGGGTGACATGGGGCGTATTTTCTGAGTAAAATACTTAGAAAATTTTCTAAGTGTTTTCAGTGTTTACGATTTGAGCATGGTACAATATGGCTTCGAATGATGCATGTAACGTAAATTTAAAAGTGATATGGGTATGTATCGTGACTCCTAGGCCTTTCACAAGGGAGGCTAGTCAATTTTAGTGTTGTATATGAGAATGTGTACGTAAATAAATAACCAAAAATATATACGTTCGAGTGAGTGATTATACGATGCATGGTGATGAAATTACGTGTGAAATGAATCGAAAAGAGGTTTTGGATAATTACTACACCTCTAGGGTGGTAGAGAGTCGTATGAGAACGAATGGAACCCAAGATAATAACCCACGATCGTTATAACCCAAGTATACGATTTTCAACTAAACCCGAATCCCTTCGAAAAGCTTCCAAACGAAAGTGTGAGATTTTCTGGTCTTCCAGAGGTATTTTTGGGAGTGATAGAGAGTTAAAATGAAGATATTGAGTGAGTGATATAAGGTGATGAGATATGTAGACTTATACAAGTAAAAATGCACACGTATGGACTTAAATGATTACAAAACACTATCTACTTGCTTCTACTGTGTATTGTCAGTGAATGAGGGGTTCCCTAGATGTATTTCTGACATATTAAGACTTTAGGAAGGAATGTGAGTGAGTAGGAAAGCTAGGATTTGTTTTTGTAATATATACATGTCGACTAGCAAATTAAATGGGTGCAAAATTGGTTTAACGAGTGATACTTGATCTTGGTTGATTAAAAATGATTCAATAACATGTCATTAGGCTAGAAAAATCATTAGGAGTACGTTGAATCAAGTTGGAGTAAAAACAGGCAAGTATGGGATTTTTGGTTATATCGAGTTGGGTATAATATGGCTAATCACTTTGGTTCTTAAAAACATATCAAAACGCGACATTACAATCTGGAATTCGACATGCTAGTAATATGGTGGGAGGTGAATGAGATGATGTAAAAACATATACATGTCGCGTTTAGAATTTGAGAGAACAAGGGGCGTTTTGGAGAGGGCCTGATCGGGTTTTACACATGAAATAATAGAATCGGTGTTGGGCTTGGGCTGATGAACAGTGGACGTAGGATGGTGATGGGCTGAAATAATTTTTGGCCCGATTAGTATATTTAGAGTATAATTAAATTTTGTGTTACGCGTTGTGAGCTCGTCCCGTTATTTGGTGATTTATGTGATAACGTAATCACGTTAAAATAATATAATAAGAAAAATTTCAAATTTCTCCGTAAAAATGGTAATCAATAAATAGTAATTGAGGTTAATATTGATTAACTATAATAATTACAATGAAATTTTATAGTGTATTACAGATTCCCATCCCCGTGTTCATTTCCTTTCGTTTTCATTGCTTTCATTTCATTTGCTAAGGTACGGATATTCTACCCTTTCTCAGTAAGGGTTTCGCATTAACTATTCGATCCTTAACTTTATTTCATTCGTTATGATATTCGTTGGTGATTTCCGTTTGATATGATTTCTTATGATATGATATTAGTTCTATGTCATTTAATATGTCATTCATTTCAATTAATATTCTTTTGTTTAAATATACTATCATTAACTCTTTATGATGTGATATCTTGTTTATTCTATTACCCGAGCTAACTAGTCATGGAGGTACCATGGCCAAGTCATTGAAGCACCAATGGCCTGACACCATCTGTGGCGGTGTGATTTGCCCACGGCGTTCCCATGTGATGTGTATATTATTATTGAACACGTGCACTTAGTTGCCATTTTGGTATGCCAATATATTTGTCTGAGTATAGGTGTATGGTGGTGTACATAACTTTGTTTTGCAGGGAGCGTATGGATGCATCCTAGGTATGATTTGTGATATGATTATGTTATGACTTTGTAGTGAATGGTGGTGTGTGCCATACATCCCATGTCACTTTTGGGAGGTCATGTCTCCATTTGTTATGTTATGATATATTATTGTGTGATTAAAGAGGTGTTTAAAAGTTCATTTTTTCATTGTCGATCATTCATAAAGGACATGTTCTGATTGACACCATAATGTGACATTTTGACCTTTGTTGGGTTGGGGTGTTACACAAAATACACATGTATTACAAATACATGAACTAATTAAATTCAAGCCTCATATTGTGTATAAAAAATTTTGTGGCCCTCGTCAAACGGTGGCCCTGTGTAATGACAACTCTTGCTAGGGGTGTCCATGGTAATGTAACCGGACTGAACCGGAAGAACCGATAACTGAAAATAAGAAAAATGTGGAACCGAGCACTGTCCCAAGTTCTTCGGTTCGGTACTCGGTTCAGGTATGGAAATTTTGGTAATTCCCAACAACCAAAGTGTTTAAATGTTCATTTTTTCATTGTCGATCATTCATAAAGGACATGTTATATCAATACAAATACACAAAAAAATGTCTTCAACAATGCAGATCGTTCCAATAATTCCATTTGTTCAAATAACATAGACAAACACACAAAATGTCAAAATATAAGTTTATAATTGTTCAAAAGTGTCAAGAACACACATTTGTGTTCCAAACCTCAAAATATGCTTAATACTCCTCACTTGTTTCCATTTATAACTTCGTACCACTTCTTCCATTTCTTTAACAACCTCGTCATCATTCAAATGATCTTCAATTTCATCCACATTTATTTCCATTATCTCCATTCTTATCCAATCTTGGGTGTAAAACAACGCCTCCACAAGTTGTCTTGGCAATGAAGTTATATAAGGGTCCAAAACGCGTCTACCGGTACTTTCATGTTGGATGAATGACGGTGATGATGATATTTGAATCTTTGAATGATATTAGTAATTGCAAAACACTAAAACTGATAGCTTAATGTTATTTGAAATGGATTAAATGTTAGCGTTTTTAGGTTTTAGGGTGCGTTTTGTATGGGTATAATGGGGTTGTGGGTTTTATAGTGATTAAAGGTGTTTGTTTAGTGGGTCCAGGAATGAAATGAGTACATCATAGCCATAGATTCATTACTCACCAATTTGGTGTCTATGAAATCCATTCCGCGGGCCCCTCTCTTTTCCACCACAAAATTCAAATGTCTACACACTTTTTCATACCATATTTTGTCATCCAAACAATAAACAATTGTAATGATACACTTTTTCATATCCATTGTCATTCTACCCCATACCAAATCCGATACCCATTGTGATTCCTAGCAACAAACCAAACGGCCCCTTAGAGTTTTTTGTTACATCTTACTAATGGGCTAGGTTCTTCTTTTTCTATTTTTTTAAAAGGCTACATGTACACAATGTCCCAAACAAACCCTATTAAATCTCAGATTTTCCAAAGAGTCGGTTCTTTCGGGAAAGTACCGGAACCGGACGGTTCCGACCCGAACCGTCTCAAGAACCAAAAATTTGGAGTTTTAGGAACTAAGAAGCGGACCATGGTTCTAATATACGGTATGATTCCAGTACAGTTCCTCGGTTTATTTGGACACCCCTATCGCTTGCACTCTTCTAAAGACGCAGGTAGTGGAGACTTCTTAGTTGCTTCAGTTCGCAAATACATTGACGATCAAAGTTTACCTACGCTTCATAATCCAACTAGATGGGTAAATGCAATGCCGATTAAAGTGAATGTTTTAGCTTGGATAATTTACCTACAAGACTGATTACGCTATTAGAAGAATGGAAATTAATTCCATTCTATGTCCGATATGTGGTGTCCAAATTGAATCAACGGATCATCTAATGTTTTCTTGTTCTACAACGTCTGATTTGTTACGTAAGGTGATGATTTGATGGGGTATTGGATGTCCGGTGTTAGCTTCCTATGATGATTGGTTATCTTGGTTTAAGCAGCTTCATATTCATTCCGAAGCCAAGAAAATTTTGGAAGGAATATTTTATGTTTTGTGGTGGCGAATTTGGAGATTCCGAAACAAGACACTTTTTGGGAGGACTATTCCCAAGAAGGAGTCTTTGTTTGACGATTTAGTTACTTTAACTTTTCAATGGTGTAATGCTAGATGTAAAGCAAAAATGAATTGGGTAGGATGGTTACAAAATCCTATGCTAATTATCGTGTAATTGATTTTTTCTAGCTCTTTGCTAGTTTTTATATAAGTCACCGTTAAAGAAAAAAAGATTAACCAAAACATGAGGTAGAATCAATAACTTTGTTACACACCATACCCAAATATTGGTTAACTTTAGTCGAAACCTTGAGGAAGAATCAAAAGTTTGTCATAACCCTGGCGCATCGACATATGAATCATGTTGCTTCGTTGATTTATTTGGTGTCATAGAGACTATGTATGCTCTAATTTAAAGACTTTAAAAAGTTAGAAAAGACACTTTCTGGTTGATAGAAAGATTTCTCTCATACCCGATGTAAATAAGGATTTGTAATCTAAATCCTTCATGTAAATCATGTTGTAATTGTTCTTCTTTTTAGCTCATTGCTATTTCAATAAAAAAAGCAAAATAACTAAAATGACCACCGTTAAAAAACAACACAAATTCAAACATTGAAGAACCAACTGTTAACTCTCGCCACATTATTATTAATCAAAACATTTTTGTTTAAGTAATTCATCAAAAATTCAAAACTGTGCACAATGTGTTATTTCAAACACATATAAGCAATTTGTGGTGGTGCTTGGATGAAAAAAAGAATACATTTGATTACTAGAAAGTAAAATAAGTATTAGTTCTAATAAGCAAATTTCTAAGAGAAATACCATAATCATGTAAAGTTTATAATTTTTTTTGTTTTACAAAATAAGATGTAATAACATAATTTGTTAAAAAAGAAGAGTTGGTAAAGAAAGAAAGAAAATAAATGAGCAAATTGTGATGACATTATGTGAAAGATTGTGATATTAGCAAAACTCAATTTTCAAAGGGGACCATATTTTTTATGAGGATATGCTGATGGTATTTTTAGTAAATTGATAAATGGATATATGTCCAGCCAATGGGAATGCAATTTCGAGGATATGAGAAATAACACGTTGACAGTCCTGCATACATGCACCTGTATAACATGATGAAATAAACAACCCACAGTACTATTTGTTAAAAGTAGCCGAACAAAGTATTAAATGTACAATAGTCAAACACTCAAACTAGCCTAAGCCAACTCACCATGTTTAGCTATTCGTGTCGAGTTAAACTATACGCAACATATTTATTCAAAAGATATGATTTACGCAATATACTTTCAAAATTACCATTGTACGGAATATATTTTCAAATTTGGTACACTGTACATAATATGACCTGTAACCAGCAGGTTACTAGGTTTCAAAGTTTGAAAATTAACAGGAATGATCCCTGTGGCTTGCGTTGACTTTCACCGGTCATCGCTTGACTTTTTTTACACATAAAAAAGTTACAGTAATGGTCTTTATGGTTTGCGTTGACATTCAGTTTTACTCCGTTTTTATACCTTTTCACCCGTTCTCTTACGTTTTCATCTGTTTTTTTAAGTTTTCGTTCGTTTTTATACGTTTTCGTTCGTTTTTATACATATATATCTGTTTTCGTCCGTTTTTATACGTTTTCATCATTTTTTATACATTTTCGTTCGTTTTTCCACGTTTTCGTTCGTTTTTATACATTTTTACCTGTTTTCGTTCGTTTTTATACGTTTTTATCCATTTTTATACGTTTTCTTCCGTTTTTATACGTATTCGTCCGATTTCATACGTTTTGTTATGTTTTTATCCGTTTTCGCCCGTTTTTATACGTTTTCCTCCGTCTTTTTACGTTTTCGTCCGAGCGAAAACGTTTTGATCCGATTTCACACGTTTCTTATGTTTTAATTCATTTTTGTTCGTTTTTATACGTTTTCGTCCGTTTTTATACGTTTACGCTCGTTTTTATACATTTTTACACGTTTTCGTCCGTTTTTATACATTTACGTTCGTTTTTATACATTTTTATACGTTTTCGTCCGTTTTTATATGGTTTTATAAAAACGAACAAACGAAAAAGTATAAAAACGGACGAAAACGGATAAGAATGTATAAAAACGAAAGAAGATGTATAACCATGGCTCTTGATACGAACGAAAACGTATAATAACGGATGAAAACGTATAAAAACGGACAAAAACGGATAAAAATGTAAACAAAGGAATGAAAACGTACAAAACGGACGAAAACAGATAAAAACGTTCAAAAATGGATGAAAATGTATAAAAACATGTAAGATCTATACATATTGATTGTGTGGATCGGGTGGTCTTGGATTATGGAAGAACAACTCCATATTTGAGTTAGAGAGAGAGACTAGAGAGAGTGGGAATCTTGAGAGAAAATCTGGAAATATTAGATTGAAGTTGTGACAAGAGTTCCAACCCTTCCCACACATGGGAAGGGGTCTTATATAGTTACTAACATATGGTGCCCCTAGTGGGCTGTGGAGTGAGCTGACAGTGGGTAATGACCCGACCCAACTCCACAAATACTTAATATAGCTACACTAATCTTACTAAAAACTAAACTAATAATAATAATACTAATAAGCCTACGAGCTACATAAATGCTAAATAGATACTCGGGGTGACCGAGTCTTCACATGAATATTTATATTCCTAACAATCTCCCCCTAAGGGAGGTCACCCCGGAAATAATATTTTGGATTCTAGCATTCTATGTCTGTTTGACTTCTTGGCTCGTAGTTCTTGATTCTTCAATGACTTGATACTTTGCACTGTTAGCAGTGATCCATTGATGACTGATTTTGTCTTGGATGATTTTGAGAATTCTTTGAGTATATCATCCAGCATGTAACTTCATGTCATCTTGTTGCAGCATTGTCTCCATGTGATGTTGTGATCTTTGAGCCTTCATTGAAATCATCAGTCATCGTAAATCTCTGAGCTTATCCACTGATGTGATATTGCCACCATGTGATTTGTTGTGACCGTTAGACTGCATGCTCACACTTTTCTGGATCATGATAGATTTCATCAGAGTTGCGGAAGCTATGTTGTAGGTCTTTCAACTATCATGATGTCTTTGATAATGAATTAGAAGTGTGAGCATGGAGTGTGGATTGACACGTTTCTGCTGGAATCAGGAACCACCATCGCCATCTTTATATGAATCTGAAATAAAACAGTTAGCAATAAAGTTGGAGAACGAATATGGCTTTGTCATTCGTTCGATGTGGTGGTTGAATTTAACCTTCGGTTCTGTGAAGACCGACCTGTGATCAGGTAGAATCCCCTTTATAGAAGATTCTCCTTGACAGGAATTTCCAGCTTGTAGTAATGAGTCTTCCAACAAATTAATGTTAGAATCATCATACTAAGCATGTTCTCATACCGGAACGTCTCAAAGCAGACATCACGGTAGAGTGAATCAGTGAATTAAATACCCACTGATTGACTAGAAATTGATTAGAAAAAATCACTTGCGTGTCACTGGATAAACATTTTGTGCAACATGACAAGGGTTTTATAAATTGAATCACATTTCTGTCAAAAACACTTTTGTTTGAAAATTTTCAAAATCAATGTGCTCGAAATTCAGTTGGTGAGCACATTGAAAGGTTTTCCAAAAGCGTCTGTCAATCCATTTTCTGGAACAAGTTTGATTCAAATGAGAATCGCCCCATCGTTTCTTTCCAGTTGTCACAAGTTTGATCCATGAAGGATCTCACATGTCACCCACCAAGAGCTTGTTTGATGTTGGCTCTAGAAGGATTTCCATCTTCATAGTGAATACTTAACATATCACTCGGATGTTCTGGCAATACCACAAGGATAATGCGTAGGACTCTTCATATATATTTTCTTGCTTTTCACGGTGTATGAAACAGCAAGCATATTGGAAATGTCTCCTAATGAGATTAATTGATGATCTCTTGGCTATAGACTCAATAGTGCGTTTTGATTTAGTGATCGGAGGCTGGAGAGGACTGCCACCTTTTCAATATCCTCTAACTCGGAGTGAGATACACGATAGCCATGTATTGATCTCCGTGACAAATGAAACAAGAATCCTTTGTGGGACCTTGAGTGGCTAGGGAGGGTTGTGCAGCGTATCACTGGGTCCATGATACTTTATCTTCAATGTCAGCAATCAACTAAGTGATTCTGACAGCATATGTATTGACCTGGTTTCTGCCTAAAGTGTAAGGAGGGCTTCTTTCTTTTCACCCTTTATCTATACATTTCTTTTTCATTCTTCAACCCCTTCAGCGCTTACCGAGACTTCATTACTAGCACCTTGTTGGGTTTGTTCCAATACTAGCTCCATCTCAGTCGGCCCTTTTCCCTTATTCACTTTTCTCCTTTTTAATCATTCCTAAGGACTTCTATTCTAACTAGAGGATTGTCCCTGGGAAGATCCCTCCGGTTCTGGCTGGATCATGGGAACTAATACCTAACCTTACCATCCTTATAACTCCAATAAATAAAGTAAAATGGTCGGTCCTTGGTATTCTTTCACAATAGCCATCACAAATCATTTGCTCCCCCTCAATATGTGCATCGATATACGAAAGAGTTTAGCACATATGGGAGAGCCTACACTTGAGTCCAAAAGATCACATTTTATCAGTTTTCATATTTAAATCACATTCTCTCCCCCGATCAAAAATTTCAAACCTTTTGAGATTTGTGATCCTAATTGATTTAAATAAGTTTAGAAAATATGGGAGAAAATGTGGTCAGGTTTAATATATTCTGATAATGAGACATTACGATGCTCCCCCTCAATCAATGAGGGAGAATGTTAGTGTCAGGTATGATAGGTTTGAAAGATTTTGAATTAAAACGATCATACACTGACACATAACAACAAATGTTTATTCAATGCTTATTATGTACAAAGATAATCGTTATGACACAATTGATGTTGACCTTTTCGCTTCCCTGAGGGAGTCAGTAGTCAGCATCAATTATCCATCCACCAACAAATCTTCCCAAGTATTGTAGATCCCCACTCGGCGAGACCAGAATAAGTATTGCTTTGTTGAAATGAAGGTGGTGGAGGTGAAGACAGTGTTGTTGTTGTTGTTGCCGATGTTGTTGTTGTGGTGAATTCCGAGCCAATCAATAGAGTTTGAACGTCTGATCAAATGGTTAGAGCGGGAACTGGCACATTCATTTTGGCTATGGAATCTGCATAAGAATATCAACACAGATATACATACATACAGATACACTATTCCTTAATAGCTACCACATATTAGCTTGCCACATCATAATACCAAATTCATCTCATAATCAAACCACAATCAGGAAGTACATCAAACCACTATCTAGCATGAAGAGCAATTAGCAATCATGAACATGGCAATTCACTCATATTTCAACATTCAATTCAGGATCTTAGGGACAAGATTCTAACATGATAACTATATACCTAAGCAAATCCTGAGAACATATGCACTATATCAACAACAATTGAGCAGCAATCGACTAACAAGAGTCAAACAACATTTGAAACTCATTCATTCAGATCATACAAATGTCAGTGGAGTATTCAAGAATATCAAACACAATGGGTTTTCTAACTTCTTTTAGATTTTGTGTTTTAAAGTATTTAGGGGATTAAACGAGGATTCCAAAGTAACACAAGTGAACCTTCTAGATACATAAAGCTAGGAAACTATAAGCAAATTGTACATAATGCCCTAAACTTTCTAGAAACTAACACATTTGGCCATTCGATATAAATTTTAGCAATTTCCTCTTCAACTAATACCCCATTAACTACAAAACCTTTTCTAAGAATTATGAATTAATCAAGAAACCCGTTTGATGATATAAAATTTGAATTCACTCTCCCCCTCAATCAATGACCCGTATTCTAGTTAAAGATTTGTAGTCGTTGATTGAGTGACAAATTTTATGCACAATCCAAGTCTTAAAGAATTTCAAGCAACACAAAATCACCAAGTGTCTTACAAATAATTTTCAGAAGAATCATAGAATGAAAACTATTTGCATACAAAGAAGATTTCTCTTCTTTTTCAAGAAATGATGCACTGAAACGTACATCAGATCGAAGAAACATGGATATAAAGTAATCCATGCCCAGGTGAACATCACCCAGTTGGAGGAACAGCCGTCTTTTTGGCGACGTGCTTTCCCTATTTAGAAGCGCAGGTTGCTATCTAAAGTAATAGCAAGCCATTTAGACATGTTTTAACAATCCATTTTAACTTCTGCTCGAGCTTTATTTAAAGACCCATGCCATTATTGAATGACATTTCTAAGTCCGTAAATGTTATCGATAAACAGAAGACATGCCTAGGTGAAACTATTTTTGGTATTTTCTATTTTAAATTTTTTATGGTTTTTCTGGTTTTACGTTTCTCTATTTACAATTTGCTGGTTTTCTATATATCTATTTACAAAATGGTATAAGATATGAACAAGTATATATATATAAGGATACGAGACAAAACCATTACTCCTCAGCTTCCTGAATCTTCTCCGCTGCCATCACTTGATTTGCTGAAGAGCAATATGAGGACATTTAATTAGGGATTAATTCTGGCTTTTCACTCTCCCCTAATTAGTGCTTTCCCCCAATCTGACAACCTTTCTGATGAATGCCCATAATAGGGAGAAGTCTTTTGATGAACGCCCATAATACGAAGAGGTCTTTTGATAACCAAATGCATGCCGTCTTTAGTCTTCTAACACATAGCGGAGAATGTAGGATAGACTGTAGACTCGACCTTCTTCAAGATTGTCCATTTGGGGGAACAGAATACCAATCATCTTCATCTCACAAAATGCCTTCCAGTAACCTTACATACAACCCATCAGCCCGCAACGTACACATGAGATGATAACACCAAAGTAACAAGTTGAACCACTGATCATCTATAATATGTATCCTGAGATATTAAGCCCGATCACATGAACCTGTTGTGCGTCCTTGATGTACACATTCTCTCTGCCCTGATGGTTACGATTAATCAGCCCATGACGTACAAGAGAAATGATAATACCAAGGTAACAAGTTGAACCACTGATCATCTATAATTTGTATCGTGAGATATTAAGCCCGATCACGTGAATCTGTTGTGCGTCCTTGGTGTACACATTTCTCTCCCCTGATGGTTACGATTAATCGAAATCATCATAGTGATGTGTGCATGAAGCATAATGACGTGTACATAAAGCATTGACTAGAAACCCTTTGACACTGATTGTACCAGCCCGTGAGAAGATGTCGATTAGCATTCCATGACCATGTTCTTCAACACCTTGATAGACGGAGGAAGATGTAGTGTTGGAGAATCATGGTTTGCACGACTCCTGAACTGACGTATTCAGGAGTCGTATGACCATTTCTGTAAAACCCGAAAATTTATATAATCTGAAAGGACAAAAATACCCTCGAATTTTAAAAATTTGAGAACTTACGAATATTATTTAAGTGACTCTTAACCTAAGTTTATAAACAAATAAAACTTTACATTATGCAAGTTGGAACAAAAAAAAAAAAAAAAAAAAAAAAAAAAAAAAAAAAAAAAAAAAAAAAAGAACTAAGGGATTTGACCGCCCCCCCTTAACCATAATCAAGACTAGGTTCTTGATTGCTAAATTCATGGAAAGCCCATAATGTGAATAAAATCATACCTAAAATTCCTAAACTAAACTTCGGTTCATTCTTATCACACAATACCGATTCACAAAATCAAAAGAGAAGAAAACCCTAAGCTCCAAAAACCAAAACTTCGGCTGTCTTGTTCTTGCTGCTGCCACGCCCCAAAAACCACCCAAAGAAGGCTTCAAATCTTGTTCTAACTCGTGTTTTATCATCATAAGGTAAGCCTCTAACATCAACAAGGGTCCATTCGAATTTTTTGAAGCATAAACTAATCAAAAGAACCCTATTTTCTGTTTTGGTGGCTGTTCGTGCGACGCAAGAAGAAGGAGGAGAAAGAGAGTTTTGTTTGGTGTTTTGATCCTCGTCGTGTTCGTGTTCTTCATGGTCTACGAGGGTATTGTATCCCCTACTATATTCGATCTTTGTTTCTTGTGTTTCTTTTGATTCTAGCCGAAATAATCACAAAAATAATCACATAAAATCATAACTATCAAAACCCTAAAAATTGATATGTATGAATCGGCTGAGTTTTGGTGTTGAAATAATTCGATGTGATCATGTTAAATATGTTATAAACCGACCTAAATATGTTTTGGACTCACCCATAATCGATTGGTGCCAAGAACTAATGATTTGAATGACGAAAACCCTAAGATGGACATGTTTCTGTGAGGTCTGATTCTGAGTTGGAATTTTGTTCGACTTTAAACGGCTGTAACTTTATGATGGAATCGAGTATTTGAGTGTTTTAAAAGCCTAAAACTAAGTTCATTGAAATAGCTACCTGGGAAAATTTAGTTTGTAATTTTTAGAGGCATAGAAGGTTACTTTTTGATTTTTAGAAAATTATGTGTCTGATCGGATTTGTGAGTCTGGAAAATCAGTCCGGGTTTTTGATTTTTAATTTTCAAATCGTGTCGAGTTAGAAGGTTTCCTTTGAACTAAGTAATATATAAGATGTCTATTACTTCCTGGAATTTTTTTAGATTTTTGTGAATTTTTCTTAAAAGGTTTCTAACTAATAACTTTTCGTATAGTAAAATCAGTCAGAAATTTGGACGAGTTGGTTTAGGTGAATTTTAATCCATAGTTATGCTACTTAATAAAATCTGGAAAAATTTGGTAAAATACTTAAGACATTTGAGCATCTCTGGGAATTTTTGGGAATTTTATTACTGAGTTCTTGTACGATTTAAAATTTATAGAAAACCTAACAATTTCGTATATAAAACTGTGAGAAGTTATAAAAGGGTAAAATTGTAAACTAAAGGGTGTGATGTGTTTACTGTGTAACCTAAAGGGTATAAATGGATATTTTGCTAAAACCAAAGGTCTTAACTTGTAAAATCTGTAACTTGAGGATACTTTCATAATACAACCTAAATTATGAGAATTACATACTAATCCCTAAAGTTGTGATAATTACATAAAACCCTAAATTTGGTAAAAGACATTATGAATCTTGAACTATGAATATGATCATTTGGTAATACTTTGAATTGACATATGAGAAAGATATAACTTAAGGTTATCTAATATGAAATGAGAACAAACATGAAACCTTTCGATGATATGAAACTTAAGAGAACTTGTGATTATTTGTAGATCGGGTGAAGAGGGAGTGATCTCCTACTTGATTTGCTTTTCATTTCTTTGCTTGCGCATTTCGTTAAGGTACAGATATTCTGACCTTTCTTATAAGGTTTCTCATGACTCTTCCATATCTTTTGATTTGTTTAGCTTCTGATTTGATACCATTGCTATGATCCCCTTTGCTTTGAACCTTTGCTATGAAACTTTGATTATGAACCTTTGATATGCTCTTCTGAACCATTTGATATGAACCATTTGTTATGAACCTTTTGGATATGAACCTTTTGATATGACACTCTGATTATGATATGATATCTGACTCTCATTTTGATACCCGAGCCAAAATATGTTCCCTAGCCATGAAGGTAACATGGCCGTGTCATTGATGCACCAATGGCATGACTAGTGTGTAGCCCTAGTGATTTGGTTACACCGTCCCCATTATGATATGATATGCGCGCTTTATGATTTGTTATGGCCAATATGATTTGTTTGGGGGGCGAATGGATGCATCCTAGATATGTTATGATATGATATGCTTTGATATGATATGATATGGTGACTGGGGCTGGGTGCAATCCACTCCTTTCACAAAATATGGGAGCTAGCTACTCCACCTGAAGAATGAGGACACCCCTCATATTATCTGATTATCTGAGAGGTCTCCCCTCTATATGATTATGAAGATATGATATGATATGATGTGATATGTTATGATATGGGCTCGTGGTGGATGACTGTCCTAAACCTTACTCTTTATTTCCTTTTCCTATATCTCATTCATTATGATATGTCTATTCATTTCCATTTGATTTTGGTTTCCGTTTATTATATATCTGTTCACTGGGCTTTTTAAGCTCAGCCGCATTTCTTTTCCTGCGGCAGGTTTTAGTAGGAAGCCAGGAGCTTGGGTTTGCTTTGGGATGAGAGATTAGCTTTTGAAGACGATACCCTAGTTTTAGTATTCATTTATGTATAACTATGTAGATTTGGTATATTTCCTTTGTAATATTGTAAACCAATTGTATTATGTAAGTCGTATGTCATGCTTGCCTTTGATATGTCACCATTTTCGTGACACTTCTACCCTTGCCGGGTTGGGGTGTTACAATTTCTCAATCATCAATCAACATGTAGATTATTCACCCTTTCCCCCCCCCCCCCCTCAAAAATTGCATATGCCTGTCAACTGCAATTTTTGGTAGAACAAGTGAATAAGAGTATACTTCAATGTGCGCCGATCCACTTGAAGACTGAATAAGCACGGAAAGAGCATGAAACTTGTTGATGAGAATGGCCATAAATAAAAAGATTTCTCTTCTTCCAAAGATAAAGCGCACTTAAGCGTACACCTTTCTTTTCTTTGAGGAACGGGGCCTGAAGTGTTATCTGCAGACGCCATTATCGTTTGAAAAACGAGGCCTGAACTGATGTGAACAGACGTCATATCTCTCTCTTCTACTTCTCTTATTTAACTCGTTACCAACCCCATTATCATTCTGTCGGCTTGATGTCGTGACTATTGATGGAGAATAACCCGATATGATGAACTTGAGACTGAAGTAACATAACCCGAACTTGTGACTTAAACTTGCACTAATGTGTGACTAAGAGCGGTGTAAAGACTTCGTGCAACATTGAATCCCTGAGTACTCTATACTCTTCAACCAACCAACCATCAAGTATAAGATGTACATCACCTCTTGGATATCCACAACTTCGTGTGACACTGAGCACTACAACGTAACTCCTTAAAGTGATAGTTATTTTGTAATAGAGAGGAAGAAAAAATAACTAGATATCCAAGTCCTCGTCATTGTAAAGGTTAAACGCTCAAACAAGGATCTCGAAGAATCTTCATCCAACCACCCCGATATCTTCAGATACTAAGTACACGCACCCATGAAATTTCACTTCAGCCTCAAATAAATAATACTACCTCCGTCCCATTTAGTTGTCCGTTGACCAAATTTTGACCGTAAATATTTTTGTTTGTATTATATAATACTTGATTGAAAGTTATACTCATTGAAAAGTTCGTAACAACTTTTGGCACATGATATAACTTTCGATCAATATTATAAATTAAAACAAAAAATATTTACGGTCAAAGTTTGGTCAACGGACAACTAAAATGGGACGGAGGGAGTAATGAATTTACGCCGTAGTCACATCTTGTCATTTAAATGCCCCGATCTAGCCTTTTATGATATTTTGACTGAACTTTGATAATGGTATTATCCCGATCATTGTTAGAGCGCATAACCCATCATCACGGGATTTTATAAATCTATGATTTAAACTGAGAAATAAGTTCTTTCTCGGGATTTTACAAAACCAAGAAGAAACCGTGAGACTGTAACAAATTGAATGCGTTAGCTAAAATTTTGGTTTTGGTGAATATCAGCTTGGGGTAACATGCAAGAGATCAGCAACAATTCTTCTTCAATTATTCCGTCGGTTATTTGTGACCACTTGGTGAAGGAAACCCGATATACCCAATCTTGAAAAACGAAATAGAAGTCCCCAAATTTGTTACTTAAGCTTGCACTAAAGTTGGAAGAACGGTGTAGAGAATTAATGCTCCAAGCAAATCTCTAAGTACTCAATACCCAACCAAAGTATGAGACATTAACACCTCTTGCGATTATCGACAACGCCATCGACGTGTAACACTTAAGTGATAGTTACCCCGACTGCTGGTAACTAGATAACCTAAGTCTTCAACTTAAATTTTAAGCACGAGCAAGTTATCATTGAAGGTCATGCATCCAACCAACCCCGACTTCAAGATAAAATAAGTAGACGCCTTCGTGAAATTCAACTTCAATCTCAAATAAGGAATACCAAATGAACTTCGTGATCATCTTGTGCGGTTCAATAACCGAAAAGGAGAAGAAACATGCGCCAATTCTCCCCCTCAAAGAGGGCATGCAATGACCTTTTTGCCAAAGCTGAGAGTCCGTGATGGTTGTGAATTTGTCAGGCACATCATAGATACATGGAAAAAGCCAAATAAAACTACTGCAAAGAAGATGGTGATTAAGACTCTCTTGTAGTAACCCCTCATTTGTCTCCTCATCAATGGTTTGGCAGATTAAAAAATTCACTGAGGCTCGTAATATGCCAAAACTGCTTGATGAAATGTGTTTAACTTTAGAGTAATTAAAAGGTTAAAACTCGACTCTAAACAATCCATCTCATGTCTTTAATTCTGACCACCTCTTGAGAAGATCTTGTACTGCAATCCCATTAGAAACTTGAGAAACAACAATCTCTGGATGAAGCTTGATAAAGGACAAGTCCGTGACTTATACTTGCACTAAACTTGTGATTTAGAACCTATATTGAGCACAACAACGTAACTCCTTTAAATATAGGTAGTGGTATATACCCAACCTTCCATCCTTCATTGTATATATCCGCCTCTTGAACTTCCAAGTCTAATCACTATAAATACGCTCGAGCAAGGATCATCAAACATCGTGCATCTATCCATCCCCGAGATGTTTGAGATACTAAATATACGAACCCGTGAATTGACAAACCAACCAAGCTACCATAATTTCCCAATTCCTACCGATCTCGTAGCACAAACTTATCCCCAAAAAAATAGTCAAACCCTGTAGTTTTTATTATGTCTAAATCCAAGTCCAGTCTACTTGTCCAAAATTAATTTGACGGGATTTTACTACTCTTGAGATTTAAACCAAGAAATCGAATCTTTCGCGGGATTTTCTAAAATCTACAAGAGAAACCGTGAAATCAACAAGAATAGCCAAGAGTGAAGTGCAATACTAATCTTCGAAATTCAAGTCAAAGAAGTCAAATCTCAACTTGATCAAATCGCAACAAGTCAAGTCACAGTTTGTCAAATTGCAACAAGTCAAGTCGCAATTAACCAAATCGCAATAAGTCAAATCGCAAGTGTCAACTCGCAACGTCAAATCGCAACTGGTCAAATCGCAATCAGTCAAATCGCAACAAGTCAAATAGCAACTTGTCAACTCGCAATTAATCAAATCGCAATTTGTCAACTATAACTCAAATCGCAAAGATCAAATTGCAGGCTCACTCAAATCGCAGGCACCAATAGGACATTTCTGCCAAATCCACAACTCTGTAATCACGTTGACATTTATTAAAAACTTTAGCCGTGTAATATGTATGCCCGTGAAAAAGTCAACCCCGTAAGTTTTAGTTGTCCAGAGTCAAAATCCAATCATTTTCCCATAATAAGCCAATATTAAATCCAGCAACCTTATGCCATTTTATAGCCAAAACAACCAACGTACAACATTAACATTCGTGTACCCCAACACAGTCCAACAATATTTTCGATTAAAACCAATCGCAGCCCAAATATGGTTGCTAATTTTCGGAGAGGCCCATTTCAAATCCAACAATACAAATGATAAGCCCAATCACTCATAAGCTTAACCCTAAATATTTGCACATATAAACATCCATTAACAAGACACAATCCCTAATTTCCCGTAACCCTAATCATATCTTACTACTCTCCGCCCCCTGCTTCTCTCCTCAAACGCAGCCAAACTAACATCACATATCATCACAAATAATCCGATTGACTGATCTTCAATCAAAGAACATGTCTCATTAATCCGATACTCACAAACACAAGAACAATTATACCGAGACCTTTTTCTAAAGTTGTTGCACTTATTCGAATCAAGAAGATGCACAAGAGGCTTCAAGATCTAATAATAGGTCTCGGGTAGGTTTGACATATGTTGTTTTCTATTTGTTGTTGTGTCATGAACGAATTAAAGAGAAAGGTATAACACTCTTGTTATATTTTCTTCTTTAAATTTAGGATATTAATCAAGAAAGTTAAATCTTTTTCACTGATCTATGATGTTTTGTTCTTTCGTGGTATGATCTTTTAAGGTATATGTGCTTATAGTGCCACACGAAAAAGAACTAACTGAGATCTAGATCAAATTAACTTGTTTTGATTGAGTCTAAACGAATCGGAGAAAGACAAATAACATAAGTGTTATAATTCTTATCTCTATTGATTCGGATAGTCACTGAAGTAAGGCTTCAAGTATCTTGATCGATGATGAGTTTAATTTCTTTCGTGTGTTTGACTTTTGAGGAGCTCGATTTATCTTTGATAACCACGAAAGAAAGAAAAACTGAGATCTTGTAGTTATGAATCAATTTGATTCGAGAAGGATATTGGAGTTGTGATTAAAGTGGTTAATGAAGTTGTGTATAGGATAGTTGTGGATTTTGGATGTTCGTCGTGGCTGTGGTGACGTATTTAGTTGTTGGATGTTGGTCTTGTGTAACATTTTTCTTGGATGAATGGTTTTGTTGTTAAGTTGAGGTCTGTTGGACAAGTTGCAACTGGGTTTAATGGTTGAGGTCAAATGGTCAAATCGCAATTGACATTTGATTTTGGCAGCATGCCGTTTTGATTTGGTTGATAATAGGTATTATACACAAATCACAACATTCAAATAGCAAACTTCTTGGTCAAACCTCAAGGGCAAACAGACAAATCGTACAGGACATGATGATGTATAGTCCGCATTCGGGTCACGAACCCGACCTATACTCAAGTCCATCACGAATGGACTCAAGCCCATCACGATAGGGCTATTGCGATAACGGTTTGGGCTTACGCCGGCCCAAACCCGAAGTTATTTAAGGTTTTGATAGGATATCTCTTATTTATGGGATATGTATCAAATAACCGCCCTATGCGGGATACGCTGAGGAGTGAGGAACACGAAACCAACTAGGGTTTCGTGTGTATATAAAGAGTCTCTCGACTCTCATCAAAGGTACGACTTACAACCCTAACTCTTCAACCAAACCCTAAAAACCGATTACTTACTCTCGCGCCGGAGGATAATCGTGGGAGACAATCCCACGATAAGCCTAATGGTGTCTTTTTGTTTTCTTAGTGCGCAGGTCTCAAGCATTAAGTTCTGATTGGTACGGAATTAAGGAACGTCCAACTTTTGTATCAACAAGTGGCGCCATCCGTGGGACCCTACACTAAGAACTCTACGAAGAACTAGAATGACGAAGCATGGAAACCCAAATCAGCGGACTCCGCAGATGAAGAAAACGCATGACGACCTACTGGGGAAGAAGCAGCAAACTGATTCTGCCGCTAAGCCGCCCTCTGGAACAACCAGTGCGCCCAAAAGCCTAGGATCATACTCAGATCTGGCTTTTACCCCAGTGGAACCGATCACAAGGACTACCCATGCTACTACAACAACCACTAGCACGGTGGATCTAATGCGCACTCCTCTCACCATGCCAGAGCTAAACTTCACTGAACCGCCAAATGCGCCCACCCGGAACAAGGGTCCTGATTTGGAAACAGACCCTCTCGCGCTAGAAGGAGTTGCGCCTTGATTGAACAAATATTTGCCAACCAAGCCTTCGATGGTGATCAAAGGAATAATGGGGTGTTGAGATTGCGCCAAGCTTGTTCCTAACCTGAAAATAAGAAATACGAAGACGCTACGTTAAGTGATTGCGCAGGGGTTGGACCCTGCGAACCACCTCCGGCGTGCGAGTAAGTATGTGAAATGGTAATGTAGGTCGTAAATTTAGAGAGTGAAGTTAACTTACTTAGTTTTTTGCCCGACTATGCTATTTATAGGGGAGAAATAGGGCATAGTGGGCGGTTGCACATAGTTCGGAGATCATGGGGGCGTCCCATGGAAAGTGGTAACCGCTAGGGCTTTGTAGCCCACGATCTCTGTTTTGGCGGGAAAGCCAAGGGATAGAGGAGACGTGGGTTTGACCAGGTCAGGATGGTCCTTCGTGCTAGTCCCTTCATCAGGAATACCCCGAAGGGCTTAGGGCTTCGATTGGCGGATTCCCACATGGTAACCAGTTCGCAGGCGAATGGTTTTACGCCAATGAAACGTGTTAGAAGATTAACCTGGGCCTCCGAAGGGAGGGCTTTCTATAGGCTCGAAGGGGAGTCCTTCAACCCGTTAGGAGGGTACATCATCAAGCCCCCCAGTCAAAAGTGATATATACGTACGAGTATAAATTGCATTCGACTCAAAAAACCTGCTACACTCCATCCCATTTATCACAAATTCGGACGAGATGAAGATAAGTGTTTAAACAAATTCTGCGCAATAAATGCGGCTAATAATTATCCAACTACTACACCCTAGGCTGCAGCAGCTACAATATCGGTATCTCCAAACTTCTTTTCAAAATTGAAAAAACAGTTTGAAATCCGTATATTTACTCAAACTATGAGTACACGTGTACGGTCAGGGTAAATCGTCAATAGATATGCATAAACTCTTTCTAATCCCTACGTGATCACACTTTTTCTTTGCTCCCAAAATACACATACACAGTACTGTGCTTTGTGCCTCTTCAGAGATTTAAGGTAATTATCCCTCTTCGTTCTCATTGTTACAAATACAAGATGAGTATGGCGGCAAAAAGAATCATTAGGGAACAAAAGTGTACCTTATCAGAACAGGCTTTGGCGGATTTTTTTGAAAAATATCCCCTACTAAAAAAGTATAAAGTGATACTCCCAAGCAAAACCCAAAGTATTTTTGACACTCCGACTGGGTATGTTGGGTTATATGTTCATGCTTTTACAGAATCCAACTTTAGGATTCCTATACATCCACTGATCTTAGAATTTTTACAGTATTATCAAGTTCATATTTCCAGGTTGAACCCATTCGGCTCACCCAAACTAACCACCTACATTGTCGTATGCAAAGCCTATGGTTATGAGCCCACGCTTAACGTGCTTAGAGGCTTTATCAACCTTTGCCCTGGTGGTGATTGGTTAACCTTAGGTAAAAGAAGTGAGCCTGATGTGCCCTGTTTAATAACAAAACCTTTTGCCAATATAAGAAAATGGAAAGGTTTGTTTTTCTATGTGGAAGATAGTATCATACCTCCCCAATATCCAGCATTGTTAGACAAAGACAATCGTTTTGACGAGAAACGCTTTGATGATCCTTTGCCTCACTTCGTAAGAAGCTATTCCCTCTACCAACGTCTTGAACGTCACCCATTTGATGTGCAAACTTTTCCTGGGCCGATACTGTTTATGGCGGGGATTGTAGATCATTGGGAAGGCTCTCCCTTGGAACCTGAGATAATCTGCAATGGGAAAAGTATGTATATACCTATTAAAATAAAGTAAATGACTTATCTGATGATATTTATCTCTTCTTCTTGTTTTTCTGTAGGGATGGCATTTAGGAACTTCGTTGTGGCTCGTGGTACTAGGGAAGTTAGTTTTGTCCCTAAAGAGCCAGAAAATATAAGCTACGGAATAGGGTCTCCATCCATTTCAATTGAGAACGAAAAAACTCCTCAGTTTGTGGAAACTGTTGCAGATTCCGATGATCCCCTTATCAAGGAATTTCAAACGAGGCTCGCAAGGTCCTCCGGTGTTTCAGATAAGAGAAGTAGGAAAGCAAAGGCTGCCATGTCTGTAAGGAACCCTCCGAAGAGGAAATTAGCCCTCCCTACTCCTCCAGCGAGAGTTGTGAAGCCCAAGGGATCGCACTCCAAAACCTTTATACCCACTCCTCTAACGATTCCTGATGATCCTACTCCAAGTAAGCTAACATCTTTCATACGTATCAAATGCCATGCATCATATAACTTGTTTTCCTTTCTTTTTTAGGCCTTCCCGATGTTGTGGAACTTCCTGATGCACATGCCTGTCGACAATTGGTTGACAAAATGACGCCTACCAGTTGGAAAGGTGTGTTAAATAACATGTCTATTGAAGAACTTTGTGACTTTCATTCCAAAAGTTATGCTAGGCAGGCTGTTTTGGATAATCATCTTAATTCGAGAACAAGGGAACTAATGCAAACGTTGTTGGATGTGAGGGTAAAAATGGATGATATCTTAGCTAAAGAAAAAGCTAGGGATCAGGAATATGATAAGTTGGAGGCTAAATGTAAAGAAGTGATGGAAGATTTTGAGAAGAATCCCTTTGTTCGAGATATGCGAGTCAAAATTGACAGACTCGAAGGCCAACTGAAAGAATCCCAGGTGAGGTGTAATAAATTGAAGGTTGAAGAGTCCAAAGTTTCCATTTATAGAGCCCAAATTGCCGCGCTCGAGTCTAAATGTACAAGTCTGGAGGTCGAAAGGTCTAGGCTAGCTGAGCAGGAGATTAACCTTTTTGATAAGCTCAATGATCTTAAATCCCAGCTGCAAATCTTGGAGAGAGACCGAGCTGAGGTAGTTTCGAGAGTTGTTCCTCATGTGGCGATGGAATTGTACCGCAGCGATGAGGTAGGGGAAGTTATTGGGAGACTTGTGAACGCAGCCATCTTCTACGGAACGTGCACCGCATTGGAAGAAATTGCCCAGACAAAGAAACCTGTTGTTTTGTCGGAAGTGTCTTACTATCGCCCAGATTCGGAGCAAGAGTTTAATGAAGCTGGTGATGCGTTTATTTCAACAAAGTACCCTTATCTTTCCGAGGTGACCAAAGATCCATTGGCTTCAATAGAGGAGCTTTTGGCAAAGAAGCCTATGAAGATCCAACCTTCATCCTCAACAAGGAAATCCAACTCTGCTCTACCTTGAAATGATTCTCAACATGTTATCTGTTTGAGATAATTTATCTTTATTCCTGTTAGAACAATTTATCTTTTGTGTTACTGGGCTTCGGCCGGTAACTTTAGACAATTGTCCTTTTTTGCGATTATGATAACTAAGACTGTACGTAGTCTTTGTTTATGCTAATTTAGTGGGGTATGTCCCACTTTTATTGTCATGTTTTTCTTCTCTTACGCTCATTTCAAGAGCGTACACATACAACCTAAGGTTATAACCTTATTGTGTGTATTTTGGACCAAGATTTTAAGCAATCGTATAATTTGATTGCGACAGAGGGTCGCGACCCACTCCGTCTTTATCCTTAAGTAGCAGAGGGCTTTTAATACCCTAGGACTTCATAGGAAAGTTAATGTGAATTATATTGGATGTTATTTATATACAAGGCGAGTGCCTTGCTACATCCTTCGACATTGAAACTTTTATACTACTTGGCTGGACAAATCTTGGTTGTAAAGAACGAAACAAGAGATTTGAGGGAAATGCGTTATATCATTAATTGGGTAGGGAGGATTACATCATTTTAAGAAATGAATACTAAGACACCTACCATTAATGCTTCTTTCCCCAGATGAGAAGAATGCGTTACATGAAATTGTAAAAACAAACTGAGTGTTTTTTTTTGTAGTAAGTTTTATACGTAAAACTTACGAAGGTTAGTACCGTTCCAAGTTCTATCCATGACTTCTCCTTTAAGCGTTGCGAGCTTGTACGCACCATTGCCATAGGCTTCTGATATGACGTAGGGTCCTTCCCATGTTGGCCCTAGTTTTCCCTCGTATTCAGCCTTGCTTGCACTATTCAGACGAAGGACATATTCACCTGGCTTGAGCGTGGAGGGTCGAACTCGGTTGTTATAGTATTTTTCAATCTTCTGTTTGTGGATAGCCTCCCTGATCGAAGCTATTTCTCTTCTTTCTTCCAGAAGATCAAGATTTTCTCGGATCCTTTCACCATTTGTCTTTTCTTCAAAGTTCACAATGCGTTCTGTTTCGATGCCTATTTCAGAAGGTATAACAGCTTCCGTTCCATAAGTGAGGCTAAAAGGAGTTTCCCCGTGGCTTGACTTGGGGTGCGTCCTATGTGCCCACAGAACTTGGGGTAGCTCGTCTACCCACCCATGATGGCTTCGTCCCAATCTCTTCTCAATTCCTTCTATGATATCCCGGTTTGTGACTTCTACTTGTCCATTACCTTGGGGATGATAAACGGAAGTGAATGATTGTTTGATATTCAGGCCTTCGCAGAAGGTTGGGTACACCCCTTCGGCGAATTGCTTTCCATTGTCGGAGATGATAATGTGAGGGATACCGAAACGACAAATTATGTGTTCCCATACGAATTTCTCCATATGCCTTCCTGTCACTGATTCCAAGGGCTTCGCTTCAACCCATTTGGTAAAGTAGTCTATGGCTACAACCAAAAACTTTACTCCCCCTGGAGCAACTGGTAGGGGTCCGACTATGTCAATTCCTCATTGGCAGAAAGGCCATGCTGATGTAACGGAGGTCATGTCTTGTTTAGGCATTCTCGGGACTTTGGAGTGGATCTGACATGCTTCGCACTTTTGTATTATTTCTATTGCATCCCTATGCATGGATGGCCAATAATACCCAAGCTTCATCACTTTTGAGACAACGGAGCGAGGGCCTGCATGCAACCCGCAAGAGCCTTCGTGAACCTCGAATATGATATTCGAAGCCTGTTTTGGTCCCACACAACGAAGCCTTGGGGATAAGAAGGATTTCCTGTATAGATTATCCCCAATAAGTCTATATTGGGGAGCTTTGATCCGGACCTTTCGAGCTAGTTTAGGGTCTTCTGGCAGGATACCGCTGATCAAATACTCCCTAATCGGAGTCATCCAGTTGGTGCCTTCCTCGGTTACGATGTCAGAAACTTCGCCCCGTTTAATTGACCTATCAGCCAATACTTCTACCAAAACCTCCTTCGTTAAATGAGCAAATGCCATTGATGCCAACTTGCTTAGGGCATCTGCTTTCTTGTTTTGATTTCTGCGGACATGTACTATATCATAGGTTTCGAAGCCTTAGAGAAGTTCCTTAGCCTTTTCCAAATACTGCTTGATGGTGGGCTGTCTTGCTTCATAGGAGCCCTTGACTTGATTAGCAACTAGTTGGGAATCTACGAAGATGGACGGATTTTGAACTTCCATTTCTTTGGCTAGTCGAAGTCCGGCTAACAGAGCTTCGTACTCAGCTTCGTTATTGGTGGCTTCGAATTCAAAGCGTAATGCATAAGTATACTCTTTTCCTTCCGGGCCAACCAACATTAAACCTGCTCCAGAACCATCGGAACTTGAGGCTCCGTCTGTGTACAACTTCCATCCTTCGATCGTCTTCGAAGGCTGTTGCTTAGGAACCTTTTTATCTTGGCTAGGTCCGGAAGGCGTTTCAGCTAGGAAATCCGCAAGTACCTGACCTTTGACGGAGTTTCGACCCTTATATTCTATTTCATGTTCTCCCAATTCGATAGCCCATTTAGCTATCCTTCCTGATTTCTCAGGTTTCGACAGTATCTGTCTGATAGGCTTGTCAGTCAAGACTGTGATGGGATGAGCCTGAAAATATCTTCGAAGGCGTCTTGCAGCATAAACTAAAGCAAGGATTAGCTTTTCCAACTCCGGATAGTTTAGCTCAGCTCCTTGCAGAACCCTGCTAACAAAGTATATTGGGACTTGTTTCTTTTTCCTTTCGGCTAAAAGCACCGCGCTGATGCTTTCGAAAGAAGCCGCAATGTACATGAACAACACTTCGCCTTTGATTGGGGCTGTTAGTGTTGGCAAGATTTCTATGAATTCCTTTAGCTTTTCGAAAGCTGCTTCCGCCTCGCAACTCCATTGGAAAGTCTTTTTATCTGTGCACCCTTTGAGTGTTTTGAAGAATGGTAAAGACCGATCTGCCCCTTTCGAAAGGAACCTGCTAAGTGCCGCAAGCTTCCCGTTGAGGCTTTGGACTTCCTTTAATGACTTTGGAGCTTGAAGATCTGCGATGGCTTTAACCTTCGAAGGGTTAGCTTTAATCCCTTGATTGTACAAATATTTGTCAACCAAGCCTTCGATGGTGATCAAAGGAATAATGGGGTGCTGAGATTGCGCCAAGCTTGTTCTTAACCTGAGAATAAGAAATACAAAGACACTACGTTAAGTGATTGCGCAGGGGTTGGACCCTGCGAACCACCTCCGGCGTGCGAGTAAGTATGTGTGATGGTAATGTAGGTCGTAAATTTAGAGAGTGAAGTTAACTTGTGAATTAACTCGAAATTACTTACATTGTTCTTGGCCCGACTATGCTATTTATAGGGGAGAAATAGGACATAGTGGGCGGTTGCACATAGTTCGGAGATCATGGGGGCGTCCCATGGAAAGTGGTAACCGCTAGGGCTTTGTAGCCCACGATCTCTGTTTTGGCGGGAAGCCAAAGGATAGAGGAGACGTGGGTTTGACCAGGTCTGGATGATCCTTCGTGTTAGTCCCTTCGTCGGGAATACCCCGAAGGGCTTAGGGCTTCGATTGGCGGATTCCCACATGGTAACCATTCGCAGGCGAATGGTTTTACGCCAATGAAACGTGTTAAGGAGATTAACCTGGGCCTCCGAAGAGAGGGCTTTCTACAGGCTCGAAGGGGAGTCCTTCGACCCGTTAGGAGGGTACATCATCAAGCCCCCCAGTCGAAGGCGATATATACGTACGAGTATAAATTGCTTTCGACTCAAAAAATCTGCTACACTCTATTCCCTCTGTCACAAAGCCGAACGAGATAAAGATAAGTGCTTAAAGAAATTATGCGCAATAAATGCGGCTAATAACTCTCCACCTACTACACCCTAGGCTGCAGCAGCTACTATATCGGTAATTTCAAACTTCTTTTCAAAATTGAAAAATGGTTTGGAATCCGTATTCTACTCAAAGTCTCAAACTATGAGTACACGTGGACGGTTAGGGTAAATTTCCAATAAATAAACTCTTTCTAGTCCCTACTTGATCATTCTTTTTGGTTGCGCCCAAAATACACATACACAGAACGGTGCTTTGTGCTTCTTCAAAAATTTTAAGGTACTTATCCCACCTCGTTCTCATTGTTACAAATACAATATGAGTATGGCAGCCAAAAGGATTATCAGGCAGCAAAAATGTTCCTTATCGGAACAGGCTTTAATGGAGTTTTTAGGGAAATACCCTATTCCCAAAGAAGTTAAAATTATGTTACCAAACAAAAACCAAAGTATCTTTGATGCCCCTGCTGGATATGTTGGGTTGTATGTTCATGCTTTTACGGAATCCAACTTTAGGATTCCTATTCATCCACTAATCTTAGAATTTTTACAGTATTATCAAGTACATATCTCTAGGTTGAACCCGTTTGGCCTGGCTAAACTAACCACCTACATTGTTGTATGCAAAGCTTATGGCTATGAACCCACGCTTAACGTGCTTAGAGGTTTTACCAACCTTTGCCCTGGTGGTGATTGGTTAACTTTAGGCAAAAGAAGTGAACCTGATGTTCCCTGCTTAATAACAAAACCTTTTGCCAACATAAGAAAATGGAAAGGTTTGTTTTTCTATGTGCAAGACACTATCATACCTCCCAAGTATCCAGCGTTGCTAGACAAAGACTTTCGTTTTGACGAGAAACGTTTTGATGATCCTTTGCCACACTTCGTCAGAAGCTATCCCCTTTATCAACGTCTTGAACGTCACCCATTTGACGTGCAAACTTTTCCTGAGCCGATACTGTTTATGGCGGGGATTGTAGATCATTGGGAAGGCTCTCCACTGGAACCTGCTATAATCTGCAATGGGAAAAGTATGCGCATACCTATTAAAATAAAGTAAATTACTTATCTGATGATATTTATCTCTTCTCGTTGTATCTCTGTAGGGATGGCATTCAGGAACTTCGTCGTGGCTCGTGGTGTTAGAGAAGTTAGTTTTGTCCCCAAAGAGCCAGAAGAAACAAGCTATGGGGTAGGTTCTCCATCTATGTCAATTGAGAATGACAAAACCCCGCCGTTTGTGGAAACTGTTGCAGATTCCGATGACCCCCTTATCAAGGAATTTCAAACGAGGCTCGCAAGGTCCTCCGGTGTTTCAAGCAAGAGGAGTAGCAGAGCAAAGGCTGTCATGTCTGTAAGGAGTCCTCCAAAGAGGAAATTACGTGTGTTCTATGCTTTTTCAGGCCTTCCCGATGTTGTGGAACTTCCTACTGCACATGCCTGTCGACAATTGGTTGACAAAATGACGCCTACCAGCTGGAAAGGAGTTTTGAATAACATGTCTATTGAAGAACTCTGCGATTTTCACTCCAAAAGTTACGCTAGGCAGGTTGTTTTGGATAATCATCTTAATTCGCGAACAAGGGAATTAATGCAAACGTTGTTGGATGCGAGGGTAAAAATGGATGCTATTTTAGCTAAAGAAAAAGCTAAGGATCAGGGATATGATAAGTTGGAGGCTAAGTGTAAAGAGGTGATGGAGGACTTTGAGAAGAATCCCTTCGTACGAGATATGCGGGTCAAAATTAACAGACTCGAAATCCAACTGAAAGAATCCCAGGAGAGGTGTAATAAATTGAAGGTTGAGGAGTCCAAAGTTTCCATCTATAGAGTCCAAATTGCCGCGCTTGAGTCTAAATGTACAAGCCTGGAGATTGAAAGGTCTAGGTTAACTGAGCAGGAGAGTAACGTGGTTGATAAACTCCATGATCTTGAATCTCAGCTGCAAATCTTGGAGAGGGACCGAGCTGAGGTAGTTTCAAGAGTTGTTCCTCATGTTGCTATGGAATTGTATCGTAGCGATGAGGTAGGGGAAGTTATTGGGAGGCTTGTGAACGCAGCCATCTTCTACGGGACGTGCACCGCCTTGGAAGAAGTTGCCAAAACAAAGAAACCCATTGTTCTGTCGGAGGTGTCTTACTATCGCCCCAATTCGGAGCGAGAGTTTGATGAAGCTGGTGATGCTTTTATTTCAACAAAGTACCCATATCTTTCCGAAGTGACCAAAGATCCATTGGCTTCAATTGAGGAGCTGTTGGCAAAGAAGCCTATGAAGATCCAACCTTCATCCTCAACAAGGAAATCCAACTCTGCTCTATCTTGAAATGGTCCCCACCATGCTATAATTTTATCTTTTATTTCTGTTTGAACAATTTATCTTTTGTGTCGCTGGGCTTCGACCAGTAACTTTAGAACAACCGTCCTTTTTGTGACTAAGACTTCACGTAGCCTTTGTTCGTCATAATTTAGTGGAATATGTCCCACACTTTTTTTTTTGTCATGTTTATCTTCTCTTACGCTTACTTCAAGAGCGTACACATACAACCTAAGGTTATAACCTTATTGTGTGTATTTTGGACCAAGATTTTAAGCAATCGTATAATTTGATTGCGACAGAGGGTCGCGACCCACTCCGCCTTTATCCTTAAGTAGCAAAGGGCTTTTAATACCCTGAGACTTCATAGGAAAGTTAATGTGAATTATACTGGATGTTACATATATACAAGGCTTGTGCCTTGCCACATCCTTCGACATTGAAACTTTTACACTACTTGGCTGGACAAATCTTTGTTGTAAAGAACGAAACAAGAGATTTGAGGGAAATGCGTTATATCATTAATTGGGTAGGGAGGATTACATCATTTTAAGAAATGAATACTAGGACACCTACCATTAATGCTTCTTTCCCCGAATGAGAAGAATGCGTTACATGAAATTTGAAAAACAAGATGAGTAGTAAGTTTTATATGTAAAACTTACGAAGGTTAGTACCGTTCCAAGTTCTATCCATGACTTCCCCTTTAAGCGTTGCGAGCTTGTACGCGCCATTGCCGTAGGCTTCTGATATAACGTAGGGTCCTTCCCATGTTGGCCCTAGTTTTCCTTCGTATTCAGCCTTGCTTGCGCTATTCAGACGAAGGACATAGTCACCTGGCTTGAGTGTGGAAGGTCGAACTCGGCTGTTATAGTACTTTTCAATCTTCTGTTTGTGGGCAGCCTCCCTGATCGAAGCTATTTCTCTTCTTTCTTCCAGAAGGTCAAGATTTTCTCGAACCTTTTCATTATTTGACCATTCTTCAAAGTTCACGATGCGTTCCGTTTCGATGCTTATTTCAGAGGGTATAACAGCTTCCGTTCCATAGGTGAGGCTAAAAGGAGTCTCCCCGTGGCTTGACTTAGGGTGCGTCCTATGTGCCCACAAGACTTGGGGCAATTCGTCTACCCACCCATGATGGCTTCGTCCCAATCTCTTTTCGATTCCTTCTATGATATCCCGGTTCGTAACTTCTACTTGTCCATTACCTTGGGGATGATAAACGGAAGTGAATGACTGTTTGATCTTAAGACCTTCGCAGAAGGTTGGGAACACCCCTTCGGCAAACTGCTTTCCATTGTCGGAGATGATAATGTGGGGGACACCGAAACGACAGATTATGTGTTCCCATACGAATTTCTCCATATGTCTTCCTGTCACTGATGCCAAGGGCTTCGCTTCAACCCATTTGGTAAAGTAGTCTATGGCTACAACCAAAAACTTTACCTCCCCTGGAGCAACTGGAAGGGGTCCGACTATGTCAATTCCCCATTGGCAGAAAGGCCATGCTGACGTAACGGAGGTCATGTCTTGCTTAGGCATTCTTGGGACCTTGGAACGGATCTGGCATGCTTCACACTTTTGTATTATTTCCATGGCATCCCTGTGCATGGATGGCCAATAATACCCGAGCTTCATTACTTTTGAGACAACAGAGCGAGGACCTGCATGTAACCCGCAAGAGCCTTCGTGAACTTCGTATATGATACTTGAAGCCTGCTTTGGTCCCACACAACGAAGCCACGGTGATAAGAAAGATTTCCTGTATAGATTATCCCCAATAAGTCTATATTGGGGAGCTTTTATACGGACCTTTCGAGCTAGTTTAGGGTCTTCTGGCAAGATGCCGCTGATCAAGTACTCCCTAATTGGAGTCATCCAGTTGGTGCCCTCCTCAATGACAATGTCTGAAACTTCGCCTCGTTCGATCGACCTATCAGCCAATACTTCTACCAGAACCTCCTTTGTTAAATGAGCGAACGCCATTGACGCCAATTTGCTTAGGGCATCTGCTTTCTTGTTCTGATTTCTGCGAACATGTACTATATTATAGGTTTCGAAACCTTGGAGAAGTTCCTTAGTCTTTTCCAGATACTGTTTGATGGTGGGCTGTCTTGCTTCATAGGAGCCCTTGACTTGATTGGCGACTAGTTGGGAATCTACGAAAATGGACAGATTTTGAACTTCCATTTCTTTTGCTAGTCGAAGTCCCGCTAGCAGAGCTTCGTATTCGGCTTCGTTGTTGGTGGCTTCGAACTCAAATCGGAGTGCATAAGTATACTCTTTTCCTTCCGGGCTGACCAACATTAAACCTGCTCCCGAACCATCGGAACTTGAGGCTCCATCTGTGTACAGCTTCCATCCTTCGATCGTTTTCGAAGGCTGTCGCTTAGGGACCTCCTTGTCTTGGCTAGGTCCGGAGGGCGTTTCTGCTAGGAAATCCGCCAGTACTTGGCCCTTGACGGAATTTCGACCTTTATATTCTATTTCATGCTCTCCCAATTCAATGGCCCATTTGGCTACCCTTCCTGATTTCTCGGGTTTCGACAATATTTGTCTGATAGGCTTATCAGTCAAGACTGTGATGGGATGAGCCTGAAAGTATCTTCGAAGGCGCCTCGCAGCATAAACCAAAGCAAGGATTAGCTTTTCCAACTCCGGATAGTTTAGCTCAGCTCCTTGTAGAACCCTGCTAACAAAGTATATTGGGACTTGTTTCTTTTCCCTTTCGGCTAAAAGCACCGCGCTAATGCTTTCGAAGGAAGCCGCAATGTATAAGAACAACACTTCGCCTTTGATTGGGGCCGTCAGTGTTGGTAAGATTTTTATGAATTCTTTTAGCTTTTCGAAAGCTGCTTCCGCCTCGCAACTCCATTGGAAAGTCTTCTTATCTGTGCACCCTTTGAGTGTTTTGAAGAACGGTAAAGAACGGTCTGCCCCTTTTGAAAGGAACCTGCTGAGTGCCGCAAGCTTCCCATTGAGGCTTTGGACTTCCTTTAATGACTTTGGAGCCTGAAGATCGGTGATGGCTTTAACTTTCGAAGGATTGGCTTTAATCCCTTGCTTCGTTATCAAATGCCCCAAGAATTTCCCTTCCTCCACGCCAAAGGAACACTTTTTGGGGTTAAGTTTCATGTTGATTGCCCGTAATTGATCGAAGGTTTCTTGAATGTCAGAGAGGAGGTCCTCTTCAGTTCTGCTTTTGATTACCATGTCATCGACGTAGGCTTCCAAGTTCCTTCCAATTTGCTTATGGAAGGCCTTGTCCACTAATCGTTGATAAGTAGCCCCTGCGTTTTTTAAGCCGAAGGGCATCTTCTTGTAACAATAGACACCCTTTCCTGTGTAAAAGGCTGTTTTCTCCTCGTCCCCCTTTGCCATTTGTATTTGGTGATACCCTTTGTAGGCATCAAGAAAGCATTTCAAACGGAACCCTGAAAGGGATTCGACCTTCCAATCAATTTCTGGTAGAGGGTAGCAGTCCTTCGGGCAGGCTTTGTTGATGTCGGTGAAGTCAACACACATACGCCACCCTCCATCGCTTTTCTTTACCATTACTGGGTTAGCAACCCAGGTTTGGTATTTCACTTCTCTGAGGATTCCGGCTTGTACAAGTTCGTCTACCTCTTTACAGGCGGCTGCACTTCTTTCTGGTGCTAGGCTTCGTCGTTTTTGCTTAATTGGTTCAATGTGCTTGAACTCGTTAAGCTTATGTTCTGTGCCGAAAGGCTTGCCATCGATCATGAGAGTCCTAGGAACCCCGGTCATATCTGAATACGTCCACGCGAATACATCTTTATTGGCTTTGAGAAGCTTCTCCAAGTCTGCTTTGAAGTTAGTAGGGAGTTGCTTTCCGATTACCACCGTTTGCTCTGGATAGAGCTCATTCACTATGATACGTTCTTCGGCGTCTGTACAGCTTAGGATAACCTTCGGAGGCTCCTCAGGATTCTCTCTAATCTTTTTGAGGTTATCTCCCGTATGTTCTTGATTGTAAGTGGAGAGGACGGTGCCTATCCCATATGGTGTATGGAATTTTACCGCTGCATGTATGGTAGAGACTACGATTCCCATTTTTTGCATTGCGGTCCTTCCTATCAACAAATTGTAAGGAGAGCTGGACCTTACGATAGCGAACATGAGGGTTTCTGTCCTTGTGAGCTTGCCTTCTCCAATCGTTATTTCCAACGGAACTTCTCCCAGAGGCCATGAATGTTCGCCAGAAAACCCTACCAAAGGTATCTTCGAATCAATTCGTTGTGACCTGATTGTAGAATTGAGCTTGAGGAAACAGTGCTCGTAGATGATTTCGCAGGAGCTTCCGCAGTCCATATAGGCTCTATTCACTTCCCGGTTGGAAATGAGGACTTTGATTACGACCGGATTATTTGAAGGGATTTGACCTGCGAGAGGAGGAAAAGTTACCTCCCCAACTCCATTGCCCTCTGTTACCTTTCTTTTCAAGCTGGCTTCGCCCCATCGGACCATGAGTATGGGGGCTTCGGGGGGAGTGGTGTCGATTGTCTCTTCCTTTTCCTTCTTTATACCTTTAATCAAATGTGCTAATTGCCCGGACTTCACAGCTTCCTCTATCTGTTTCTTCAACTCTCTACAACTGTTTGTGTCGTGACCATAATTTTCGTGGAAGTGACAGTACTTGCTGGTATCCCTGTTCTTTACCTTACTTGTCATATGGGGAGGCGTTTCGAAGGCTTTGGCTACCCTCTCCGTAGCAAGTATTTCCTTTGGAGACTTCGTTAGATTGCTCAACAAACCATGGTTGGGGCCTTTGTTGTACGGAGAGAACCTATCTCTGTTCTTGTTCTTGTTCTTGGACCCTTCCCACGCGGAATGCTTCGAAAACTTGTTGTTGCTATCCTTATCTATCGGAGCCCCATTAGTGGATACCTCTTTGGCTTCAACCCAAGTGTACGTCTTCTCGGTCAGGCCCTTGTAAGTTGTCGGAAGGTCGGTGGATAAGAATTCCACCAAACTCCGATTCCGAAGGCCATGTACGAAACCAGAAATACGTTGATCTTCGTGAAGACCCAAAATTTGCAAAGTCTCATCGGTGTACCTAGTAACGAAGGCCCTGGTGCTTTCATTCTCCTTTTGTTTGATGTTGTGCACCGTTAAATGAGTCCTTGTGAATTTCTTTTGCTGACTGAAGTGTGACCGGAACTTAGCCTTGAGATCATCAAGATTGACAATGCTGCCGGGCTTTTGCCCATTCCACCAAATACGAGCAGAATCCCGAAGGGTGTATGTAAACATGTGACAGGCCACCGGCATAACCCACTTTTGCATTTTGATAGCCCCTTCGAACAAGTGTAAGAAATTGTCCGGATCCCCCTTCCCATCATAAGTCCCGACATGTGAAGGCATCTTCAAACCATCAGGCAATGGGTAATCTTCTATCCACCTAACGAAGGGTGTAGCTGGACCCATAAGGTCTGAATATAGACAATTATAAGGTGGTGCGTACATGGGGACTGTATTGTATGGATTGCTGTTTGGGGGCATTCCCATAGGAGTTTGGCCTGGGTAGGACTGATAAGGTGTGCTCATGGCGAACGGGTAACTGTTTCCCATGGCGTATGGAGGGTACGCCATAGGGTGGCCGAAGGGCATGCTCCCATAGTTTTGAGGGAAGCTTGGGTTATTGGGCTGTCCATTTATAGGAGGATATAAATTTTGAGGATAAGACTGAGTTTGGAACGGGGGTACATACCATTGGGAGGAAGATTTCCTCCCATATTGATTGTAGACGGATTGCCTTCTACGCCTGACGCGTGAGAAGGCTGCAACGGAACCCCGGCTTCAGTTCTTCCAAGATGAGCGGCTAGCAATGGAGGTAAAGTCACCCCCCTTTCTTCCCTAAGCTGACTCCTACCGTTGGAGCCTTCGGCAACCGCCCCTTCTCGTCTTGTCGGAGCCCTCTCGGGGACCCCTTCGAAACCAACAGACCTTTTGCTTAGCCTTCGGCCAACTGGAGAACCAATCCTTAAGGCAGATAGGGTTGGTCCTTGGGTCGGAGGCCTAGGTTCCATCTCCATTTCCTCATCATACTCTTCACTCGAGTATTCCAACTCCTTTCGTACCTCAGCATTCCTGACTTGCCTGTTGCGAGCCCTTAAAAGGGTTTCTAACACTTCATGGTTGGCTTCGACAAAGGCTGGGCTAATGACAGGTTCTGGGTTGGCTGATGTCGAAGCATGATTGTTGGTTGTGATTTCTGGGTGAGAACGTGTTGTGAAGGTGGAGGCGGTTATTGGGGGAAGGTTGTTAGGTTCGTCGACTGGTATTGGTGTTATGGTAGAGAAGCCCGGTGGGGGAGTATCTTCTCTCCCTTGATCCATGCCGGAATAATAGTGAAATTGGTTGGTAGGTTAAAAGCTCGGAAATAACGAGACCAATCGTAGCGGTCCCACGGATGGCGCCACTGATTGTACAAATATTTGTCAACCAAGCCTTCGATGGTGATCAAAGGAATAATGGGGTGCTGAGATTGCGCCAAGCTTGTTCTTAACCTGAGAATAAGAAATACAAAGACACTACGTTAAGTGATTGCGCAGGGGTTGGACCCTGCGAACCACCTCCGGCGTGCGAGTAAGTATGTGTGATGGTAATGTAGGTCGTAAATTTAGAGAGTGAAGTTAACTTGTGAATTAACTCGAAATTACTTACATTGTTCTTGGCCCGACTATGCTATTTATAGGGGAGAAATAGGACATAGTGGGCGGTTGCACATAGTTCGGAGATCATGGGGGCGTCCCATGGAAAGTGGTAACCGCTAGGGCTTTGTAGCCCACGATCTCTGTTTTGGCGGGAAGCCAAAGGATAGAGGAGACGTGGGTTTGACCAGGTCTGGATGATCCTTCGTGTTAGTCCCTTCGTCGGGAATACCCCGAAGGGCTTAGGGCTTCGATTGGCGGATTCCCACATGGTAACCATTCGCAGGCGAATGGTTTTACGCCAATGAAACGTGTTAAGGAGATTAACCTGGGCCTCCGAAGAGAGGGCTTTCTACAGGCTCGAAGGGGAGTCCTTCGACCCGTTAGGAGGGTACATCATCAGAAGGGTTAGCTTTAATCCCTTGCTTTGTTATCAAATGCCCCAAGAATTTCCCTTCCTCCATGCCAAAGGAACATTTCTTGGGGTTAAGCTTCATGTTGATTGCCCGTAATTGATCGAAGGTTTCTTGAATGTCGGAGAGGAGGTCCTTTTTGGTTCTGCTTTTTATTACCATGTCATCGACATAGGCTTCCAAGTTCCTTCCGATTTGCTTATGGAAGGCCTTGTCTACTAAACGCTGATAAGTAGCCCCTGCGTTCTTTAGGCCGAAGGGCATCTTCTTGTAACAATAGACACCCTTTCCTGTGTAAAAGGCTGTTTTCTCCTCGTCCTCCTTCGCCATTTGTATTTGGTGATACCCCTTGTAGGCATCCAGAAAGCATTTCAAACGGAACCCCGAAAGGGATTCGACCTTCCAATCAATTTCTGGTAGAGGGTAGCAGTCCTTCGGACAGGCTTTGTTGATATCGGTGAAGTCAACGCACATACGCCACCCCCCCATCACTTTTCTTTACCATAACTGGATTAGCAACCCAAGTTTGGTATTTCACTTCTCTGAGAATACCTGCTTGTACGAGCTCGTCCACCTCCTTACAAGCGGCTGCACTTCTTTCTGGTGCTAGGCTTCGTCGCTTTTGCTTAATTGGTTCAATGTGCTTGAACTCGTTAAGCTTATGTTCTGTACCGAAAGGCTTGCCGTCGATCATAAGAGTCCTGGGAACCCCGGTCATATCTGAATACGTCCATGCGAATACGTCTTTGTTGGCTCTGAGTAGCTTCTCCAAGTCTGCTTTGAAGTTAGCAGGGAGTTGCTTTCCGATTACCACCGTTTGCTCTGGATAGAGCTCATTCACCACGATACGTTCTTCGGCATCCGTACAACTTAGGATGACCTTCGGAGGTTCCTCTGGACTTTCTCTAATCTTTTTACCGTTGTCTCCCCTATGTCCTTGATTGTAAGTGGAGAGGACGGTGCCTATCCCATAGGGTGTATGGAATTTTACCGCTGCGTGTATGGTAGAGACTACGATCCCCATTTTTGGCATGGCGGTTCTTCCTATCAACAAGTTGTAAGGAGAGCTGGACCTTACGATAGCGAACATGAGGGTTTCTGTCCTTGTGAGCTTGCCTTCTCCAATCGTTATTTCCAATGGAACTTCTCCCAGAGGCTATGAATGTTCGCCAGAAAATCCTACCAAGGGTATATTCGAATCAATTCGCTGTGACCTGATCGAAGGATTAAGCTTGAGGAAGCAGTGCTCATAGATGATTTCGCAGGAGCTTCCGCAGTCCATATAGGCTCTACTCACTTCCCGGTTGGAAATGAGGACTTTGATGACTACCGGATCATTTGAAGGGATTTGACCTACAAGAGGGGGAAAAGTTACCTCCCCTACTTCGTTACCCTCCGTTACCTTTCTTTTCAAATTGGCTTCGCCCCAACGGACCATGAGTATTGGGGCTTCGAGAGGAGTGGTGTCGGTCGTCTCTTCCTTTCCCTTCTTTATACCCTTAACCAAATGTGCCAATTGCCCGGACTTCACAGCTTCCTCTATCTGTTTCTTCAGCTCTCTGCAACTGTTCGTGTTGTGACCGTAATTTTCGTGGAAGTGACAGTACTTGCTGGTATCCCTGTTTTTGCCCTTACTTGTCATACGGAGAGGCGCTTCGAAGGCTTTGGCTGCCCTCTCCGTAGCAAGTATTTCCTTTGGAGACTTCGTTAGACTACTTAACAAGCCATGGTTGGGGCCTTTGTTGTACGGAGAAAACCTATCTCTGTTCTTGTTCTTGTTCTTGGACCCCTCCCACGAAGAATGCTTCGAAAACTTGTTGTTGCTATCTTTATCTATCGTAGCTCCATTAGTGGACACCTCTTTCGCTTCAATCCAAGTATATGTCTTTTCGGTCAACCCCTTGTAAGTTGTCGGAAGGTCGGTGGACAGGAATTCCACCAAACTCCGATTCCGAAGGCCATGTACGAAACCAGAAATACGTTGATCTTCATGAAGACCCAAAATTTGCAAAGTCTCATCGGTGTACCTAGTAACGAAGGCCCTGGTGCTTTCGTTATCTTTCTGTTTGATGTTGTGCACCGTTAAATGAGTCCTTGTGAACTTCTTTTGCTGACTGAAGTGTGACCGGAACTTGGCTTTGAGATCATCAAGGTTGACGATGCTACCGGGCTTTTGCCCATTCCACCAAATACGAGCAGAATCCCGTAGGGTGTATGTAAACATATGACAAGCCACCGGCATAACCCACTTTTGCATCTTGATAGCCCCTTCGAACAAGTGTAAGAAATTGTCCGGATCCCCCTTCCCATCATAAGTCCCGACATGTGAAGGCATTTTTAACCCATCAGGCAATGGGTAATCTTCTATCCATCTAACAAAAGGTGTAGCTGAACCCATAGGGTCTGAATATAGACAATTATAAAGTGGTGCATACATGGGGACAGTATTGTATGGATTGCTGTTTGGGGGCATTCCCATAGGAGTCTGGCCTGGGTAGGACTGATAAGGTGTATTCATGGCAAATGGGTAACTGTTTCCCATGGCGCACGGAGGGTACGCCATAGGATGGCCGAAGGGCATGCTCCCATAATTTTGGGGGAAGCTTGGGTTATTAGGCTGTCCATTTATTGGAGGATATAAATTTTGAGGATAAGACTGAGTTTGGAACGAGGGGTACATACCATTGGGAGGAAGATTTCCTCCCATATTAATTGTAGATGGATTGCCTTCTACGCCTGATGCGTGAGAAGGCTGCAACGGAACCCCAGCTTTAGTTCTTCCAAGATGAGCTGCTAGCAAGGGAGGCAAAGTCACCCCATTTCTTCCCTAAGCTGGCTCCTACCGTTAGAGCCTTCGGTAACCGCTCCTTCTCTTCTTGTCGGAGCCCTCTCGGGAACTCCTTCGAAACCAACAGACCTTTTGCTTAGCCTTCGACCAATTGGAGATCCAATTCTTAAGGTCGATAAGGTTGGCCCTTGAGTCGGAGGCCTAGGCTCCATCTCTATTTCTTCATCATACTCATCACTCGAGTATTCCAACTCCCTTCGCACCTCAGCATTCCTGACTTGTCTGTTACGAGCCCTTAAAAGGGTTTCCAACACTTCGTGGTTGGCTTCGACAAAGGCTGGGCTAATGACAGGTTCTGCGTTGGCTGATGTCGAAGCATGATTGTTGGTTGTGATTTCTGGGTGAGAACGTGTTGTGAAGGTGGAGGCGGTTATTGGGGGAAGGTTGTTAGGGTCGTCGGTTGGTATTGGTGTTAAGGTAGAGAAACCCGGTGGGGGTGTATCTTCTCTTCCATGATCCATGCCGGAATAACAGTGAGATTAGTTGGCAGGTTATAAGCTCGGAATTAACGAGACCAATTGTAGCGGTCCCACGGATGGCACCACTGATTGAACAAATATTTGCCAACCAAGCCTTCGATGGTGATCAAAGGAATAATGGGGTGTTGAGATTGCGCCAAGCTTGTTCCTAACCTGAAAATAAGAAATACGAAGACACTACGTTAAGTGATTGCGCAGGGGTTGGACCCTGCGAACCACCTCCGGCGTGCGAGTAAGTATGTGAAATGGTAATGTAGGTCGTAAATTTAGAGAGTGAGGTTAACTTACTTAGTTTTTGGCCCGACTATGCTATTTATAGGGGAGAAATAGGGCATAGTGGGCGGTTGCACATAGTTCAGAGATCATGGGGGCGTCCTATGGAAAGTGGTAACTGCTAGGGCTTTGTAGCCCACGATCTCTGTTTTGGCGGGAAAGCCAAGGGATAGAGGAGACGTGGGTTTGACCAGGTCAGGATGGTCCTTCGTGCTAGTCCCTTCGTCAGGAATACCCCGAAGGGCTTAGGGCTTCGATTGGCGGATTCCCACATGGTAACCAGTTCGCAGGCGAATGGTTTTACGCCAATGAAACGTGTTAGAAGATTAACCTGGGCCTCCGAAGGGAGGGCTTTCTATAGGCTCGAAGGGGAGTCCTTCGACCCGTTAGGAGGGTACATCATCACGCCTGAACTAGCGCCAAGTGATTTCGTGTCCCAGAACTACGAAACCTTGGCTGCGCTGATGCGGGAGGAAGCGAAAAAGAGGTCAAGTCAAAGTCTGCACGCCAGGCTCAACTTCGACCCTGAGCATGAAGCATCCCCACCGCGCTACCGAAAGGAAAGACGCGAGAAGGATAGCCGCAAACACCCAGTGTTTACTAGGATTGGAAGGAAGGTTGTGGATGACGAAGCAGCTGACTTTCAGTATCTGGAGGAGCATGAAGATGGGGAACGGCGCGCCGATGTCCACACTAGGCTTGGTAGTCGCAGGGTCCATGATAGGCTTGGGCGACGGTGCTCCCCAAGTGAAAGACCTTCAAGCTCTGATTCCGAGGATAGTCGGCGCAAGCGCCGCAGAGGAGCAAGCTCAGATTCCGATGATAGTCGGCGCAAGCATCGCAAAAGTGTAAACCCATCCTCAAGTGACTCCTCGGAAAACGAGGACAAAGAAACAGGACACTGGAAATCAAGGGGAAAATACCGCGACCAGGAAGACGAAGACATGTCTCGTCCCTGGCGCCGCCAAAAAGTTGATGCGTTCACTCGGCGCATCAGCGATTTTTCGGAAAATAAAAGAAGGCGCATGCCTGCTAATGTCAAAACATATGATGGGACAGGTGATCCTGATGATCACCTAAAAATTTTCGAATCAGCAGCCACTATCGAAAATTGGCCACAACCTGTGTGGTGCCACATGTTTAACTCTACATTAGTAGGGAATGCGCGCAACTGGTTCAGTAAACTTCCACGCAGAAGCATCGATGGGTTTGAAGAATTGCGAAAGGCGTTTCGTTTAAACTTTACTCAAAGGAAGAAGTGCGCCAAAAACCCTGTCGAGCTCGCTTGGGTAAAACAGCGCCAAGGGGAATCCACAAGCGCTTTCATGGAGCGCTATAAGGACGAATGCATACACGTCAAGGCGTGTCCTGAAATACTAAAGATCTCAGGGTTTATGAACGGAATCAATAACCCAGATCTGATAAAAAAGTTAAACGATAGGGTTCCCCAAACCTTTGATGAACTGATGAAGCGCACGAGGTCCTTCATCCAAGGAGAAGCCGCCGCTGCGGATAGCAAGAAAGGCTACTCAAACCATAGGTCACAAGAAGAGCCAAGGAGACAATCCAATGACCAGAGTAGCAATCGTAACAAAAACTATCGCAGCCAAGGGGGCGGACGGGGAAACGACAAGTATACCCCACTAACGAAGACTCCAAGGGAGATATTTGCAACGGAAGGCGCGAACTTTCCGAGACCCCCACCAATGCGCACCCTAGAAGGGCAGCGCGTAGGGACCGGGTACTGCGAGTATCACGCACAGAAGGGCCATACCACTAATGAGTGTGTCCAATTGCGCCAACTCATTGAGAAACTAGTAAAAGAAGGCAGATTAGACCATCTCGTTAAAAATATTAAGGATGGGAAAGACAAGCAGAAAACTGGAGGCAAGAAGGAAGCGCCTAAGGAAAAAGCTGATACTATCTACATGATACAATCATGGCAGCGAAAGACTAGGCAAAAGGTGAGCCATAAAATTTCTCATGGAAGCGAAATCTCTTTCCCCACCTTGGCTGCGGACAACGCAGTGGCAGAACCACTCACCATTGAGATAAATGCGGGGGGTCACGATATCCACCGCATGTATGTTGATGGAGGGGCATCAGCGGATATAATGTATGAACATTGTTTCAAGAGCCTGCGCCCTGAGATACAAAGACAGTTAAGTCCAGCCACGACTGCGCTTACTGGCTTTACAGGAGAAAAGATATGGCCCATGGGGCAACTGCGCCTACTAGTCGCTGTTGGTAGTAAGGAACACTCCACGACAGCCTGGATGAATTTTATGGTGATCAGATCTCCTTCATCATACAATGGCATTATTGGAAGACCAGGAATCTCAGCAATACGCGCAGTACCGTCCACAGCGCATGGGATGCTCAAATTCTTAGTAGAAGGTGGCATTGTCACCATCTACAATAGCACCGCACCACCTCAAGAATGTAACACGATTACATGCGAAACAACGCACACCCCAGAACAGAGCGCATCTAAAGTATCAAACCTAAAGGTTGTAATTCACCCTGAATACCCAGAGCAAGAAGTATCGATTGGGGGATCACTGTCTGACAAAGGAAAAGCGGCCGTGTGCGCACTCTTGCAAAGGAATCTGGATATCTTCGCATGGGAACCAAAGCACATGACTGGTGTGCCACGCTCGATTGCAGAACACAAGCTGAAAATCCGACAAGGATATTCCCCAGTAAGGCAGAAAAAGCGCGGCCAGGCTCCAGAGCGCGCAAAAGCCATTCTGGAAGAAGTACACAAACTTGTGGACGCAGGCATCATGCGAGAAGTCTATTACCATGATTGGCTCTCCAATCCAGTAATGGTCAAGAAGAGCGATGGTAGTTGGCGGATGTGTGTGGACTTCACTGATCTTAATAAAGCATGTCCACAGGACTGCTACCCACTACCAGAAATAGACTGGAAGGTGGAATCTGTGTGCAGGTATCCCTTTAAATGTTTCTTAGATGCATACAAAGGGTACCACCAAATCCAGATGGCTAAGGAAGACGAGGAAAAAATAGCCTTCCACACAAGCCAAGGCGTCTTTTGTTATACAAAGATGCCTTTTGGCCTGAAGAATGCGGGCGCCACCTACCAGCAACTGGTAGATAATGCATTTGAAAAGCAAGTGGGCCGCAACCTAGAGGTCTATGTAGACGACCTTGTTATAAAAAGCCATACTGAAGATGAAGTGGTGCGCGATATTGAAGAAACATTTAGAACACTACGAAGTATCAACATGAAGTTGAATCCTAAGAAATGCACTTTTGGCGCTACAGAGGGCATGTTCCTAGGATATTTGATAGAACCAGATGGCATTAAGCCATGCCTAGAAAAAACAGAGGCTGTCATCCAACTTCCTTCACCGCGCACGTTGAAAGAAGTTCAATCTCTGAATGGAAAGCTAGCCGGTTTGAAAAGATTCCTGTCCAAATCAGCGGATAAGTCACTTCCTTTATTTAAAACACTCAAGAAGTGTACAAAAAAGGGAGACTTTCGTTGGACTACGGAAGCGGAAGAAGCTTTCACACAGCTTAAGCAACATATAGCAGCGCTTCCTAAACTAGTCGCACCCCGCCCAGGGGAGGAGTTAATCGTCTACTTATCTGCAACTCATGGAGCGGTCAGCGCAGTGTTATTGACGGTTAGAGATTCTGTTCAAACACCGGTATATTTTGTAAGCAAAGCACTCAAGAAGACAGAGATTAACTACAGCCCAATGGAAAAGTTGGTCCTGGCGTTAGTGTTCGCCACCAAAAGACTGCGTAGATACTTTCAAGCGCACCCAATAGCGGTGATCACAGACCAACCTATCAAGCAAGTTATCTCTAAACCTGATGCATCGGGGAGATTACAAAAATGGAGTGTGCTACTAGGAGAGTATAACATCTCTTACAGACCACGCACTGCGGTTAAAGGGCAAATACTAGCAGACTTCATCATCGAAAAACCAGATACCGATGACGCACCTCCACCGAGCAAGGTAGAATTACAAGAACCATGGGTCCTGTTCACCGATGGATCTTCATGCATGGATGGGTCGGGCGCTGGCCTTATCCTCACTAATCCAGAAGGAATGGAATTCACTTACGCACTGCGTTTTGAATTCACAGGCACGAACAACGAGGCAGAATATGAAGCCCTAATCGCCGGATTACGCATTGAAAATCGAATGGGTGTACGTAACCTAGAAGCAAACGTGGACTCCCGATTGGTAGCCAACCATGTGTTGGGCGAATATGTGGCTAAAGAGGATAACATGGTCCAATACCTCGATAAGACCAAATCACTAATACAAGGCTTTGACAGGTTTACCATTAAGCAAGTTCCTAGAGGTGAAAATAAGAAAGCGGATGCGCTAAGCAAGATCGCATCTACTAGCTTCGCGCACCTGTCAAAACAAGTTTTAGTGGAAATCCTAAAGAACAAATCCATCTCGGAGATGGAGATATCTACGGTGATAGAAGAGCAGGATCCTACATGGATGACCCCCATCATCGAATTCATAAGTAAGGGCAAACTGCCCGACGAGCAGAAGGACGCTCGACGGATACGGCGCACAGCGCAGAGGTTCGAGCTCAGAGATGGTATCCTATATCGGCGTTCATTCCTACAACCATGGCTTCGGTGCGTTGGACCTCTTCAGGCGGATTACGTACTCCGAGAGATCCACGCTGGTTCATGCAGTATGCATTCAGGACCACGGTCCGTCGTAGCACGCGCATTGCGCTCAGGATACTACTGGCCTACTATGCATCGTGATGCGCGCGATGTGATAAAGAAATGCAATGACTGCCAAGTTCATAGACCCATCCCGCGCAGACCACAGCAAGAGCTAACACCTATCACTTCTCCATGGCCATTCTATAAGTGGGGTATCGACATTGCGGGTCCCTTCCCTGTCGCAGCAGGAGGATTGAAATTTCTTATCGTAGCGATAAACTACTTCACTAAGTGGATTGAGGCAAAAGCAGTTGCGACAATCACAGGTAATCAAGTAAAATGATTCGTTTGGGAAAACATTGTATGCCGCTTTGGACTACCTGGGGAAATTGTTTCGGACAATGGAAAACAATTCCGGGATAACCCGTTCAAGGACTGGTGCGCAGAGCTAAATATCACACAACACTTCGCATCAGTTAAACACCCACAAACCAATGGTTTAGTTGAGCGCGCAAATCGTAGTCTAGGCGAAGGAATTAAAGCGCGCCTGGACAACACAAAGGAAGATGGGTGGACGAATTGTCGCATGTCTTGTGGGCGCACCGCACGACAATCAAAGTTAGCAATGGAGACACTCCTTTTTCCCTTGTCTACGGGACAGAAGCTGTCATACCAGATGAAATAGGGATGCCAACTATCCGCACCGCGAAAGTTAATGTCGCGACCAATAACGATGAACGACGAATAGACTTGGACCTATTGGAAGAAAGGCGCGAGCGCGCAGCTTTACGTGAGGCAAAAACCAAGTCAAAGATGAAGGGATACTACGATGCTAAAGTTCGAAGCAACTCATTCAGACCAGGCGACTTTATGTATCGCGCTAATGATGCAAGCCACGCAGAAGATACAGGTAAACTTGGACCAAAGTGGGAAGGACCCTATGAGGTCATTGAAGCACTAGGACAAGGCGCGTACAAGCTGCGTGACATGGATGGCCGTGAGCTACAACGCACATGGAATATCTGCAATCTCAAGAGATGCTATGTTTAGGAAAGGTTACGACCCAATACACGAACATCTCCGCACTTTAGTAAGTGCTCAATAAATATCCGTGTATTTACATTTTTGTTTCGTTTAGACAAATATTTTATTTATTTTTTTTTACAAAAACTTGCAAGTATTAATAAAATGTTGCGGTTTCTAGCTAACTCCACGACACACTTTACTTTATTGTCTACATATTATCTATGTCTCAATATGGTTTGTTACATTATCTTTTGCCTACATGGCGTGCATGCACTGATTAAAAACCCACGATGGTAAAAGGATGAGTAAACCTACTAAATGACTCGTTGAGTAAGAGGGTTGCAAACCCATCAACATCGGATCACGCATCCTTGTTAAACACCTTACTCTCAAGACGTTGGAGTAAGTTCGATGCGTACCCCACGACGGATACACATCAATGCACAGTGTGCGCGTTTAACAAATTAGGAGTTAAGACAATTAACCCCTTAACATGGTATTAGTAGCACGCTGCAATCCATACACTTGTGCATCCCACGATGGATACACAACAACTTGTGCATTTCATACACAATTATGTTATACACAATTATGTCATACACGACTATGTCATAAATTTCATACACGCTTATGTTTTACAATTAAGTCATGAATTTCATACACGATTATGATATAAGTGATTATAGATTCTTGATTCTTAGACATCTTTTACGCAAAGACAAAATAACTAAGTACAAACGTTATAACCACAAGCAAATTTGATACAATATGCATACAATCGTATTTTTCAAATCAACACTTCATTATGGATAACAAGTTCATAAAAAGTACATATTCAACACGCATATGTACATCAAAAAGTGGACATACCACAAAACATCACTACATCAAAATTACCAAGACATGCTACGAGTACGCCTGAGCCCTGAGCTACCCGCTTGGCGCGCCACACAACTAGCATCTTTAAGCCTCTGCAACAGCTCAGCATCCTTGGGTGCTACCGTTGGCACGCTAACAGGCACTCCATCAGATCTGGGAATGTGAGCCGCACCAAGACCACAAAGAATGGCTTTCCCCTTCACGCCCTTCTTCTTGGCAAGTCTCATCTCATGGGCTTCTAAAGACTCCCTCAATGGAATTTCCTTCTCAAGGGCAAAAGGGTTGAGGAAGTCACGGGGGCGAGCGAAAATAGGCACATGTAGCTGCGACACATCCGGCTTCAGAAAGTAGTCAAGCTGCGCCTCAGCATCCTCGGATGAGTGCCTAGCCAAGGTTAAACCCTGCATAATCACGCTTATGGGGTAATCCTGGTCACGCTCCAGCTGTGCAATATGAGGAAGCTCAAAAAGTTTCAACTTCTCCATAGCAGCAACAAGTTCACCATAAGCGTTCTCATTGTAACCAGGTACTTCGGAGGGAGACATAGCCAAAACCTTAGCCGCACATAGCTGCTCAATAGCTTCTGCCTTACCACGTGCCAGTGCACATTGAACCACATCCCCAAATGAGTCCTTGACCTCTCGAGACTCCAGCGTGGTCAAGGCAGCAAGACGCAAGCCATGGCTGATAAGCCACCTGCGCTCAGCAATTGTTGACACCAAATGTGGATACAACTCCTCATCATATTCGATGCTGAGCTTGCGCAGCTTGGTCTCCTGATTCTCCAGCAAACTCTCCACAGCCTTGCGGAATTCATCCAAGTCAGACATGAGTTTCCCCTTGTTTAGCTCCATATATTTCAAGGCCCAAAGGCAGGAGGCCTTGTATTCTTTTGCGCCAGTGCGCTCCTGATTCAGTTCGGCCATGAGCGACATCTTCTCATCAGCAATTTTCTGGTCATACATAGCAGATGCCCTCAATTCAGCTTGCGCATCAGCCAACTGCGCCTTCAGAATGTCGATCTCCTTGTCCTTCTGCGCAACCAGGCTACCCTCACCACCATATTCAGCCTGTAGCTGCGCAATCAATGAAGCCTGGTGCGCAGCAGCCAACACCAACTCCTCTATAAGGCGATTTCTTGGCGCATCTCCAGAAGATTTTTCCTCATCCACTGGACTCTCAGGCACAAAATCACCAACATATGCAGAACCAGTCTTGGGTGGCGAATTCCCAACATGCGCATCATCATCAACAGCAGTTTCAGCACTGCACGCAAAATAACAAAGTTACTATATAGTATTAGACACGGATTAAAGGACTAAGGATCTAAAGATACAAGTACTTACTTGGAGGGAGGAGTTTTATGCGATGACGCACCCTCCTCAGATGATTGCCCGACAGACATAGCAGGGCGCTTACTTGATGTCCCTGCGCCATCATCACCAGATGATCTCTTGCGCTTTAGCCCTTGGCCCTCCTCTTCAGACTCATCCATAGCACTCCCCGACGAGTCTATATGCAACAACTCCACAGGGATCTGCGACCCAGGAGCGGGAAAGCTACGCAGAGGAGTAGCCATAGTAACACCTGCGGGGACCTCCCCTGTCTCCTCTGTCTCCTCAGTCTCCTCCTGCGCGATCACCATCGTGCGCCCTGCAGTAGCCTGAAGTACTGGCTCCTCTCCATCTCTCAATGTGCGCACCCCTACGATCACCTGAGTGGGCTTCGCCAAGCGAACAACATCGAACAAATCCATCTCTGCGCAACAAAACAACAAACAAACACAAAATATGTTAGATAAGCTATAAAAGGAAGAACGCTTACAACTACTAAGTGAAGAGGAAGGAGGAGACAAGCACCCACCCCGGCTATTTTCATCCAAAAATGTTGGCACTTCTTCCGGACTACCGAAGTAATTGCGACTAATGCCCATGTGCACCAACAACTCTTCTGGGTACGCTTTGATCGGTATGCGATTGGTATTTGTCATATCCGCATCAACCACATTATACAATCCGGGGTCTGGGCGCTCGTCTCTCGGTAATGATTCTCGAGTGTAGAACTCAAAAATCCATGGGAAAAATGCCCTATCAACCCAAAAGAATTTTTCTCTCCAATCCCTCAGTGCGTCTAACTTCTCCGTATAGCACTGCAGTGGCCCTGCGCGCTTGGAGAAGGAAACCCACCCGTTTGACCACGACGTGTGGTAAAACGCGCGGAAAAGATGAATTGTGGGTTCTATCGCTAACAAGCGACAATTCACTTCAAAATTGGTTATCTTTGCCGCACCTATACAGTGCAGCTGGGAAATATGAAGACGATAATGATTTAGAATATCGCACAAAAAGAGGGAGATGGGCGCACGCTGGTTAGCGAATTCGAAAAAACGCGTGTATACCCCTATTTTCCCTTGCGGGAAATTCGCTATTGACGCATTTGCTGCTGGAACTACCGGATGCAATGCGAGAGGGATGTAATAATCTGAGGTGAACTGACGAAGTTCATCCTCAGATATATCGGAATTGAAATCGGACAATTGAAGAACCATGATTAACCCTCTGTAACTCTTATAAGCGCACGCGCTATTACCTTAGCTTTTGTTGATTTTTTGATCGCTGTTCGAAGGTTTAACAAAGGTGGAAAATGATGATTTTTACTGTGGTAACCACAGTGAAATGACGGCTCAACCTTATATAGGGTTACACATATTCGTGGATGATTGACATGTGTACCCCACTTGTTCCAATCGTGTGGCTGGGAACCCAAAAGGTAAAGCACTTTTTCACCCACCCCTCACGATTTACGAAGGAGATACGGATGTACTTGGACTAGATTAATTTGCTTTTTTAGGCGGGAAATGCTTGAAACTTCCCCGCTACGCATCGAGGAATATTTTTTAGCTACAATTGTTAGTCTAGCGTCCGCAATTTCGCATTGCGCACACTAGACTGGGGGGACATGATGACGTATAGTCCGCATTCGGGTCACGAACCCGACCCATACTCAAGTCCATCACGAATGGACTCAAGCCCATCACGATAGGGCTATTGCGATAACGGTTTGGGCTTACGCTGGCCCAAACCCGAAGTTATTTATTGTTTTGTTAGGATATCTCTTATTTATGGGATATGTATCAAATAACCGCCCTATGCGGGATACGCTGAGGAGTGAGGAACACGAAACCAACTAGGGTTTCGTGTATATATAAAGAGTCTCTCGACTCTCATCAAAGGTACGACTTACAACCCTAACTCTTCAACCAAACCCTAAAAACCGATTACTTACTCTTACGCCGGAGGATAATCGTGGGAGACAATCCCACGATAAGCCTAACGGTGTCTTTTTGTTTTCTTAGTGCGCAGGTCTCAAGCATTAAGTTCTGATTGGTACGGAATCAAGGAACGTCCAACTTTTTTATCAACAGGACATAAATGTCACTTTCCTGTCTCTTGTCTTTTTCCCTTTTCAGCTACAAATCAAACTGCAACCAAAGCCCTCGCCAAATCGCAACATATACATTCCCAAGCTCACTCAAAACGCAACCAAGAAAGGCGTGTGCAACCTAATTCTGGGTTTTCACATTTTTGACTAAGTAAAGAAGTTACATGAACCTGGTGACTACGACCACAAGATTCTGCTAACAATCCTTTGTTTTGACCAGTTTGGATACACAACCCTGTTTAGAAACTGTTGAACAACAAAAAATAAGATAGAAAATCATATCCGAAAGAAGTGGTGACCACAGCTTCAATAGCAGCTTCAATCAAGGAAATCCGTCCGACCCCTTAAACACACAAACCAAATCCTTAAACCGAAATCACAACAAACAGAAAAACTATTTTAAAATGGACTTAATCCACATTTAACCACAAATGGACTGAAAATAATGGACTTGTAACCCAAAGTGGACATGTACATGTAAACGGTTTTAAACAGTAACTCAAAATGAAGTGATGTTCGAACCAACTAAAATAAATAAAAACGAGGAGCACACACAATCAATCGAACCTAACCATGGCTCTTGATACCAATTGTAAGATCTATACATATTGATTGTGTGGATCGGGTGGTCTTGGATTATGGAAGAACAACTCCATATTTGAGTTAGAGAGAGAGACTAGAGAGAGTGGGAATCTTGAGAGAAAATCTGGAAATATTAGATTGAAGTTGTGACAAGAGTTCCAACCCTTCCCACACATGGGAAGGGGTCTTATATAGTTACTAACATATGGTGCCCCTAGTGGGCTGTGGAGTGAGCTGACAGTGGGTAATGACCCGACCCAACTCCACAAATACTTAATATAGCTACACTAATCTTACTAAAAACTAAACTAATAATAATAATACTAATAAGCCTACGAGCTACATAAATGCTAAATAGATACTCGGGGTGACCGAATCTTCACATGAATATTTATATTCCTAACAAAACAAACGAAAAGATAAAAAAACGAATGAAAATGTATAAAAACGGGATAAAAATGTATAAAAATGAACGAAAACGTATAACAGTGAACAAAAACTTATAAAACAGACGAAAACGGATAAAAATGTATCAAATCGAATGAAAACGTTAAAAAACGGATGAGAATGTATAAAAACGAACCAAAACGTATAAAAACGGACAAAAACGTAAAAAAACGGATGAAAACGTATAAAAACGGACGAAAATGGATAAAAATGTATAAAAACAAACGAAAACGTATAAAATGGACGAAAACGGATAAAAATGTATAAAAACGAAAGAAAACGTTCAAAAACGGATGAAAATGTATAAAAACGAACGAAAACGTTAAAAAATGTATGAAAACGTATAAAAATGTATTAAAACGGACGAAAATGTATAAAAACGAACGAAAATGTATAAAAACGGACGAAAACGTAAAAAACGAATGAAAACGGATAAAAACGTAAGAGAACGGGTGAAAAGGTATAAAAACGAACGAAAACGTAAAAAAACGGACGAAAACGTATAAAAACGAAAGAAAGCGTATAAAATCGGAAGAAAGCGAAAAAAATGCATGAAAACGTATAAAAACGTAAGAGAACGGGTGAAAAAGTATAAAAACGGACTAAAAGTGAAAGTCAATGCAAACCATAAGGACCATTCATGTTAATTTTCAAACTTGGATAAAAAAGTGATAAAAAAAGTCAAGGGATGACCGATGAAAGTCAACGCAAGCCACAAGGACCATTCCTGTTAATTTTCAAACTTGAAAACTTGGTAACCTGCTGGTTCCAGGTCATATTACGTACATGTTACCAAATTTAAAATTATATTGCGTACAATGGTAATTTTAAAAGTATATTGCGTACATCGTGTGTTTTGAATAAATATGTTGCGTATCTTTAGCTTTCACCCTAAACCTTACTATATGTCGACAACCATGTACAATCGAAATGAATCAAAACAAGTCGAGCTTATTAAATTTTTGTGATAAATAAGTTTCATTTCTATCTTTTGATCGCTTTTAGTTCCAATCTTTTTATTTTTCGTACCCTTGTTCAAAGAAAGTGTATTTTACTTTGTTTGAACATGAGAATAGAGGAAAATTTGATATTCTTTCATTTTTTTTCCTCATATATCTTTTTATCTTCTCTTCCTTTACAAAACTAACTCGGGAACGCACCGTACTTGGTAGCTTTAATTTGACGCACAAAGGAGCGGAGAGACAAACGTCAGCACAAGTGCCAATTAAAAACGCGTTTCTTTTTGTTTGACAATTTAATGTCAATCCTCCTTAAACCCCTCTTATAGTTTGTCAAAACTGGATGAGCCGTTCTTACTATTGGTACAAAAACTCATCACTCAATTAGAAGTTTATGACTTTAAGTTTTAAAAACATGTTATAAATTATAAACTTCTAGTCTCGCCTGAGAGCAAATTACCGTGCGAAGCGAACCACTATCGGCACATAAGACTTTGCAAGATTCATAATTTATCACATCAAGTTTCACCATTTTTTAGTCAATTTATTTTCTATTAAAAAATTACCCATCATTTGCTTACAACGTGTCATACAATTAAAAAAAAAAGTAATAATAAAATTAAACAACTAAATAACGCATATAACTTAACAATTAATTTATGTAAACAAATAGACATATGCAAACTTTATTTGATAAAACCTATTAATAATCATTCTATGTTTAAGTATGCATATATTTAACTAAGACTATCACTTACAAAGGTAAGTGAGCCACATGCATCGACGTATTGATTGCGTTAGTCATAGCAAATATATACCATATTGCACATAATAGATTCATTAATATTTAATTGATGTCTTCCTCAATTTTAGATCTATAAAAAATTACATGTGATAAAATCATTTAACAATTAATCAATCATAATCCATGACAAACATGGATGTTTCATCATGGATTAACACAAGTCACAAGATACGCAACTAAATACATAAGCATGTTACAATTAGGATTTCAAAACAACAAAACAAATATATTTTTTTTATAAAATTAGGGCATCGCCCCCCCTCCCCTAAAAAAAATTAAGGTTTTGATTTTTAAACCCTAAAAATCGACTAACATACAAACACAATCCAATATTCGTTTTTTATGTGTTTCGGTAATTAATTACAAATTAAAACGGCTCGTGATGCCACCGTTGGAATTTTAATAACATGACAAGTTCATAAATTAAACGCATAAACATCATACACATGCGGAAGCGTATGATCAATTTAACACATAAAGAATTAACCGAATTTAAACGTAAACGTACCTTTGATTCTAGCTAAACAAGAATCAACTTCAAGTATTCTTCAATGGAGATCAAGAACCCTAATTAGGGTTCATAAGTGGATTAACGAATTACCCCTTACCGTTTTGTAATTCAATCTAAGATATTAACTATAATGAGTTAATACCACGTTCTTGTGCACACGTACTAGAACGAATTAATGTGATTGCTAGATCAAGTAAACACAATAGATTTTTCCTTAAAAAAAAATCGATCACTCCTTTTGAAAGGGTTTGGTCGATCGGTTTTAACAAAAGAAATAGGAGAGAAAACTTTAGGGTTAAGTGTGTGCACAAGAGATGCAAAACAATGACCATTGGTTTTGTATTTATACTAATAGTAACTTGGAGGACAAGTTGGATTAGGTTTGGGTTTCCCCTTGCCTTTGATCGACCGACCATAGCCCAAGGAGAGGGATTCCGGATCCTTCTTGACTCCTATTTACAATCTAGTCATTCTCTTTAATATTTATCGGTCGTTAGTCAATTGTCGTTAACTACTAACGTCTGTTACTCGTTATTTGTGTTTTAATAATTAAATATATAACGTTTTTTATATATAATTATTATCCATTAATTCTCATACATAAAGTGTGCAATCCCGTGGTCTCGAGTTCGATTCTAGACATACATATATTAATATTTGTCCACAAAACTAACAATAAGCTCAAACTAATTGAAGTAATCTTTTAAAAATGAGTAAAGCTTATAGTTAGTCAAATTATCTAAATACTTTTAAAAATATAATGGATGAATACGTAAAATCTTGAAATATATGGGACTTTAATTTTATGTATTGCTAAGTCGTTTTATAACAATAAGGTCAAGCTCCAACCAAATTGCCAAATTGTCGAACATCTTATTGAAAATATGAAAATATAGATTATGTCTGGCGAAATGGACTCTAGCCATGGAGCTTATACTTTTATAAAGTTATTTGACGAATTAATTGGAGTTTAAGTTTATTGATGTAAAATCGCATAAAAATAAATCAAATTAAATTTTGATACATGTTCAGCTTTTGCGTGATAATCCACTATATTTTGAAGGATATTTAAGTAATTTGACTAATTATACGCTTTGTAAGCCCGTTTCAACTGGCTTGGGCTTATGGCTTATAAAAGTCCCCATAAGCATGTGTGATAAAAAAAGTTTTATTGAAAGCTCAAGCTTACATAAGCCTCTATAAGCCCCGCAAGAAACACAACCACAAACTCTAGCTTCCAGCTTATAATATAAGCTCTAGCTTAAGTTTCAGCTCTAACTAATTCCGCGAAACATAGTTAATAACATATTAAGATAAAATATCATAAACAATAACAACATCTCATGATTATATATTATCACTACAAAAGTTGAAGGTGACATTTGATTTGATAGATATTTTAACAAATTATTTAGGGCACAAGGAGTCATGTAGTGATTCTTTTCAATCCTCCCAAATTCCACCAATAACATCTCTCCAACTCATTTTACCATTTCAACCCTCCTAACAAACCCTCCCAATTTAATTCTTAGGCATTCATCACATTTTCAACCCTCCCAATTTTTAATTTTTTGTCATTTAGTTTAATCAAACATTAATTGGGTCTGATAATTAAATATTGAGATTTGTCCCCACTAACAAGTTTATAATGACACAAGTTGACCCCACTAACATTATATTAGTAATAAACTGCTAACGTGTCTCAAAGAATGAATTCAAGCAGCAGCAACCCTCGCCTGGTTGTACTACCCGCCCAAACTCAGCCCGTCTTCAACCAGCCGCGTCGGTGCCGGTGTTTTCCGACGGGTTGGAGCAACCCTTCTTCAACCCGTCTACCACTCCGCCTGCTCTTATCCATTAATCAAATGTTTAATCAATTCTTTAAATTAAATTATAATTCAAATAAACGCCATAGTCAAATTTACTGGAGCTTCCATTTTCAAACATCAATGTTTATTGTTTTGCCAATAGTCAACAAAGGTTGTTTAAAGCGATATCTTGCAAATAAAAAATGAATCCTAACATCTTCATTGTGATTGAGTGTATTTCGAGAATCATTTGTATACTAGAGTTTGATCTAAGAATTTAAACAACTTAATACTCCGTAGTACATTAATGATGGAGTATCACATAGTTAATTCAAACTCAAATACGATATTACAAATTAACGATTTTGTATTCACATCAAGAACGAATAAAAGCTTTGTAGCAAAGGATATGTGAACATTAGTTTAAAGGTAAGTAGGTAAGTTTGTTTGGTTGACGGTTATTGAAGTTATTGGTGATGCCTAAGTGTCTTTAACTTCTACAAACAACAATAAATAAGTACTTCAGTTTTCATATGCGTGTAGCTTGATGTGGATGTTTTGTTATTTTTCTTTTTCATATTAGTCATATTGGATTAGTTAAATGACATTTAAATGGCTGTGTTTAAGTGCTAGGGTGGAAGCAAGACAAATACAGCATTACATGATTATTTTCGACCGCAACCTTATACGGAGTAAAAGTTTAAATTCATAAATAAAATAAAAGTATAAAAAGGCTGTCAAAATATTCAATTTTTTTTCATTAAATTCGTTCATCTATTAAAATTAACTCATAAACCACCGAAATATATACTTGTTTTCATTTCTACTAACTCCGGTTAAAATTTTTGTCGAAACTTAATGAAATAACAACAATAAAGTTAATCTTAACACGTATCAAAACAATACCAATATGACTATAAATGTGAAATGTCACTTATACCCTTCTAATTTAATTTTATTAACATAAAGACATTTAAATGAAGGATACAAATTATATCTTGCATTTCAACTTCTAATTTTATTGTTTAAACAAGTTACGATTAGCTTTGTTTGTTATTTCATAAATTCCGGCCAAGAATTTGCCGGAATCGGTATAAATGAAATCAAATACAAACTTAGTTCAAGTAAATTGATGGTCTATAAGAAAGAAAATGATTATTTAAGTGACCTCCATACGTAATATCCCTAAATTAGACTAGTTATATATAGTTAAGTTGCTATAAGATCACAATAATAATACACAGATAACATGAAGTCAGTTTTTCTAATATTCCAGCTTGTAACGTATTAAGAGGCTGTTCTTAAATTAAGGGGTTTAGAATGAGATTTATTTTTGCTTTTTAATGAAGAGAGAGACTTTTGTGAACCTTCCTATTAAGATGAAACAATAGTTTAAGCTCATTGAATAAGTGGTAAAGGAACAACCCCTAAGTCATTTTATCATATCTACTATCTATATAAAACAAGGTTTTTGAAGCTAATCTCCTCTCCAAAAATACTGTAAATTCGACACGTGGCATTTTCCACTATCCAATGGTCCAGAATGCTTTGACTTCTAAAAATGTCTAACCAAACAATTCTGGGCGGAATACCAATTGGGAGACTCATTTGATAGGAATACTAACAAAATACACACACAACTCTCTCTCACTCATTCATCATAAAACTATGAACCCTACAAAAATACCCAGCCGATCTATCAAAAACACACATCTACAAAATCACTATCCATACCAATTAAGATTCTATATGATAAATCAACATATTCGTTTTTGGTTATCAACTAATAACCACAAACCCGTTCGTACGTTATCAACTACAAATCAAAAACATGATGAGTGTATAGGTACCTTAGATCTGATTTGAAAATTGATACGTTATCCATCATATTGTTTGTTTTTTATTGATTATAATTATTTTGATTGATTTTGTTTTGTATTATTTAGGTATCGTTATATTGTTGGTCGAATCTTGAAACAATCATCTGGGAAACGTGACGAATGTTAGTGATTTGTCGTTTTTTGTCTATTTGTTCATCCAGCCGATCTATCAATATTGTTGGTCGAATCTTCAAACAATCATCTGGGAAACGTGACGAATGGTAGTGATACGTTATCCATCATATTGTTTGTTTTTTATTGATTATAATTATTTTGATTGATTTTGTTTTGTATGATTTAGGTATCGTTATATTGTTGGTCGAATCTTCAAACAATCATCTGGGAAACGTGACGAATGGTAGTTATTTGTTCATCCAAAAACTATTCAGGTTGGATTCTTATTTGATTTTTCAGTCCTTATATGTTGTAGCATAATTTAATTTCGATTTGATCATCATAACATCAAAATTCTAAATGTTCAATCACAATTTTATTTTCATTTGATCATCATAACCACAATCGAATATGTTCTGTTAAAAAAAAATGTCTTCCTAAATTTAAAATATCTTCATAAGATTAAAAAATGTCAACTTTTAATGCAGTTAATTTTTAAAAAAAAAAATCCCCAAAATTTCGCCCCAAAATAAATATTCCACAACCGAATTCCCTGAATATTTCGGATAATTAAAATTTTCAAATACTTTCCTTACTTATCCAGATCGATTTTTGAATTTTTGAAACCTTTTTACCCTAATCCTCCATCTATATAAAGGCATTTCATATGCACAGACTATCACTTATCTCTACCTTCTCCTACTTTTTATAGTTTTGGTAAAAAATAAAATTACTTTTGTTATTAACATTTCTATTGATGCCTTTTCTATATACACCAGTTATCAAATGATTAATTTTGTATTTGTTTTGTAGATACAACAATGGAACAAAATACCACTCTCTTGTGTGACATCGACCCTATGTTAGATGACGTCAAAATACTAGCTCGCTGCATTAGCATCTGGAAATCTCACCCTGCCTGAAAGCCTCATGAAGTTTGGAGCTTAGACATGGTGTTGCAAGATGAACAGGTATCTTTATACACAAACTTTAAAATTCACAGTTTTATATTAATACATTCCACTGCAATAATATATTAAGTTTTATATGCTTTATATGTTTTAAATAAAAAATATATTCCTATTTTCAGGGGAATCGTGTGCAAGCAACAGCAAGGACAAAGGAAGTAATCACTAAGTACCGCCTTTTGATTGATGAAGGGTCATGCTATCGTATCAGCAATTTTGGGGTTGGTGAGAATGGGGGAAACTATCCATTCTTAAATCATCGATACAAAGTATCGTTCTTTAGGAACACTGGTGTTACAAGGGTTCCCGGCTGGGAGAGTAACCCCCGTGGGTTCAAGTTTGAACCTTTTACCAACTTTTTCACCAAAGAATTCACAAAAAATGATGTTGTCGGTGAGTTATTGTTAATATAAAATCATTGGTAATTTTTACATTGTGTTTATTTTGTTATAATGCTTTTGATGATTCATCCGCAGATGTCATTGGAACTATTGTCTCCATTACGGAGCCTCAACCCTTCAACAACTATGGAGTGGAAAAAATAAGGAGAAATGTCCTGCTAGAGGATGTCGAGTATGAATCTTCTTATCCCTACATCCATTTTCTTTTAACTCTTAATGTATTTATTGTTTTGTATATATTAACAGTGGCAAACAACTTGAGTTGTGTTTCTTTGATGAATGGGCTGAAAAGTTCACAAAATATGCTGAAAACCCTGTCTCGGTTGGTCATGCTGTCATGATACTTCAACTTGCGAGAGTGAAGTATTTTAATAGTAAGTGCTCACAAACATATAAAACTATTTTATTTTTTCATTTAAAATTTTGCCCGTCTCATTTTTTATTCTCTTTTTTAGAGAAACCATCTGTGCGCCCCGGTCTGTTTGCATCCAAAATTTACATCAATGATAAAATACCAGAGATTGAAGCATTCAGAAAAAGGTTATTTATTATACTTCATCTTACGTTTACGCAACTTAAGCATATCATTTAAAGTGTATCCTTAAATTTGTACATTTTATACTCCTTTATAGGTATGCTGATATACCAGGGTATGATCCTTCAAAGTATAGAATAACTGTGTTCTCACCCGCCAAAAAAATTGTCAGTTCTTCTGATTTTTTGGATGGTGCTGTCAAAACAATGGTTGGAACTATACGCGACTCTAACACTGTAAGTTATGAAATTTATTAGTCCTTCATGACATTTTAATGACATATACTATTGATTTTTACATCCTATAAAACACGTTGCTATACTGTTTTACATTTTGTTTTAGGCATGCCATATGATTGTTTATGCGAAAGTGCACAAAATCCATAGAGAGAATGGATGGGCATATCTTGCCTGCAAGAGGTGTGGATGCTCTGCCAAAGAAATTGAAGGAACTGCTTCTTCATCCAGCGCCTCCAAATTCAAGAAACAACAAACTTGGCATTGTAAACAACATGATGATATCACTGCTGTTGGATTCCGGTATGCAGCCCAAACATCCTACTACCTATTATGTACTTTGTTTTACAATAATTATGCTGTATTATTTTTACTATTTATTAACCTGACATTCACTTATCGTTATTGTAGGTAAAAGGTTATCATCCGAGTCATTGACGATACCGGTTCAGCATCATTATTGATTTTTGATGATTTGGTGTACAAGCTGTCTGGTGTTCACTGTCAAAATTTGATCAACCAATATGGAGAAAATCATGAAGACTATTTCCCAGATGAACTTAATACCATGATCGGGAAAAAATTGTTATTCCGTTTCGAGTACACAGATTTCTGTAAAGATAAGAATCACCATGTTTATCAGGTCAAGATGATGTCTGATGAAGATGGCATCATAAATTCCTTCAAATCAGATTTCATTAAAGAGGTAAATACATACCTGTACCAAACACTCTTTTATAAATTTATAGTGTATAGCAACTATTTAAAAATTTATGATGATGATAATTATTCCAATTCATTATTTTAGGAAGTTGTTAATGTTGAGGATCTCCAAACTCCAATTTCATCTGGACCTCACTCATCCAAATTATCAGCTGATGATGCCATACCTTTCAACATTGAAGTCACACCACCCACTTCCAAAACACTGCAATCTGATGGTTCAGAACCAGTTGTGACACCAACCAATTCCAAAACAAATGAAGATGGTCATTCTGAGGCAGGGAGCTCTGGATCTCTCAAACGTACCATAATTGATCTGGATGCCTATACCGAGCCTGTTGAAGAGACTAAGAGAGGAAAGCACTTGGTGGAGGTCAAAATAGAGCCAAAAGATTGATCAATTTGCTCTTTGCTATATCATCTTCTCATTTTAAAACATTAATGTTTGTTTTTTGCATATGTTTTTCTGTTGGACTATGTCTTTCGTAATTTTGTTTCTTTGCGTTATGATGTTTACACATTTGAATAATTGGTTGGTTGTTGTCTTTGGGGGTTTGTCCCAAAGCAGACTCTGCTCTTTTCATTTTATGAAGATGATATGTTATGTTTACTTTCTATTCCAAATTTCTCTTTGTACAATTGTCTTCTATTTTATATAAAGAATGAAAACTTTAGAATATGAATATGAACACTTTAACCTGTTGTTTTCATATTGCAACTTTTCATTCTAAGTTCCCTATCCAACAATATGATTAGGTAATTACTTAGTTTGTATCATCCTAAGTAATTCATATTTCATTAATACGAATATGAAATAATTATTTATCTGTTAATAAGGTTGAATCATCCTAAGTATCAAATATCGGTCCAAACATGAAAAGTGAAACATTGTTTATCTGTTAATAATTATTAAAATCAAATTTGTGATCCTTCAAACTTTTTTTTTCAAAATAAAATTACAAATAACTATTTGATCAGTCATATTTATTAAAAATTCGTGCAACCCATCAATTAACTTAATATTAGGTTAAAAAAAATCCATAACCTTTAATTTAAAAACAATCAAATTCATCAAATGTAATCCTTTCCAACATTAAATCAATTTGAAGAAAAATAATCGCAAATATTTGACCTTCATTAACCGAATATTATCTAAAAATAATATACATGATTATTGCTAAATTACCCTAAAATAATGTAACAAACATTCAAAATGATTTGGAAACTACTTTAAATATATATATATCTCACATATCTATTCCTAAAATTAAGAGCTTACTTATCTATATATATGGGTTACTCTTTAGTCTTCCAACCATAAATTTTTTTTCAATCTTACGTTGGCCAAAAAAATGTCAAATCCAGATTCCCACAAGGTGTATATTATTTATAATACGTTTTTCATTCTTTTTTATATCATTTGCTTTGTTAATATCATACTCATTTGTTATGATTTTAAGTAGTTATCTATTTATATTTCATGTTGTCTTTGTATATATGCAGGAAACAAAAAATCAACAAAAATTAGAAGAAAAACAACATTCTCTTGAATCAAAAAATGTACCTGAAGTCATTCAGATATCCGATGATGAAGTGGTATAAATTACAAAAGCTTATTTAAAATACGTATAATAAAATAATTATTTTCACATTTGAGTATAGGGTTAATCAATTTATACAATTATGCAGCCGTTGACTGTCACATCTAAGCGTCGACGGTTAATGAAAAATGGTAACTTTGTTGGCAAGAATGTCGTTGAGCTTATTTCTTCGGATGAAGAAAATACATTAAAGAAAAAAGAAATTCTTGATAAAAATAATCTTAATGTTGACAAAAAGGTATGTTATTAACAATTATTTCATTACTTTGTTATTTCTAATTGCTTATTTTTCCACAATTGTTGTAAAATAAATTATCCTTATATGATACGTTTTGAATATAGGTGTTTGATGATGATGTTCCATTAAGGTTCACGCGTTCAAAACAAATAGGAAAGACTTCACTATCCAAACACAATAAGTATACACTTATTGATGAGGACACGGATGAAGAAAGTGGAAATAAGAATATCATTGATGATTTTAGCACTGACGAAGCTACTGATGAAATCCAATATTCTAACAAATTCACTGGTGATCAAGCTGAAGATGATTTACAAGTTTCTCCAACTGTTAGTGATGAAGTTACCTACAAGGTCGATGATGTAGATGGTATTGATTTAGAAAATTCTGAAAGCCGTAGTGATGAAGAAACAGATGATGTTGCAAGTTTGGAAGATTTCATTGATGATGCAGATGTTGATGATGATTATGATTCAAAGTCTGAAGATTCCGATGATGATTTTTAATGCTTACACCTTAAATTCGACATTATGAACGTGTCCCAAATAAGTGTTTTCTTTGTTACATTTTCTTAGATTGTTTTTGTTTTCTCAAGTCTATCAAAGGGAATATTGTTGATTTCATATCATTTGTATTGCCTTTAATAAAACAATGCCTCTTCAATGAAAATATTTTTCGTTATTAAACATATGATATGTTGCTATATCAGACATTGTGAATAAACTTCTTTGTCAAAATATCCAAATACCACCTAATAGCAATCGCACAAAATAACTTCAACTTGATTCGTCCTAATCAAAGTCATTACATATTTGAAAAACAAGTTTTCATAAGCATACCACCTAATCTATCAAACATTATTTATTTTCAAATCTATTATATATATCTATCTTAACTAACAAAGATTTTTTAAAGGTGAAAGTATTATTTTTTGGCCGCAAAAATATTAAAAAACAAAATGTCAACGACATCATCCATAACATGAACCACTTCTACACCCTTAATTAATATTTACTAAAAAATGACACATAAGTTATCAGGAAATTTACATTTCAACATCATCTTATAAACTTAGGAACAATGCAACAACTATGTTTCATACTAAACCTACCACGAATCACTAACTTCATCAAATAAATCATGCAATTAATCTAATCAAACATACTATTTCATAAACAATAGATCAACAATATTTACATATCATTAGTAGATTGGAAATTTTTTTAGATCAAAAAATGATAGAAATACTAACCTTTCAATTTTTAGGTGTAATGACTGAGATGACAAGTGATATGAGGCAAATGAAAATATTTGTATTGAGCCAAGAGATAACTTTTAATGAGGGTAATGATGTAGGATAGACTTTTTACGCAATTTGCATGCAGTCAAATATTTCAGCAAGAGTATACAACTCGATTGGGCTAAGTTAATACATATCTTAGGTCATTTTTTAAGTGGGCTTTATAAATTGTGAACAAGTAAAGTGTGATTGGATTGGGCCTCATTTATTTAACTTTTAAAATTTTGAAACATCTATTCTTATACGTTTTTTAGGTTACAAATTGGTAATCACTTTTCATAATCTCAGAGATAACAACAAATGATAACAATAATCGTTATCTGAAGATCATTGATACGCATCTCAATTACAAGGAAGATTAGATGAATAACAAAAAGAATACCCGGCAACCTATTCATTCAAATAAACAAAAAGAGAATTGTAATCCTAACATTGTGAATAATGTTTCACAATCTTCAGGAAAACAAGTCAATCATTCAAACCATGGTATAATGTTTCACGAATGTTTTGTATTTGTGTTTGTTAAGAAACAAAGTATGATTATCAACATCATTTTAACTATTATTATTGCACAATACTTACCTTGCAGATGATCCTCACAATGGAAAAAAGGAGAAAGTCTGTTACAGGTACATCATAAACTTTTGTCATGTTTGTCGATTAAGAAATAGCATTTGTCTAATTTTCGTTGTTAATTTTTTTAAAGCTAATACGAGGAATGAACCGGTCTCTATGTTTGATGCTCATAATCTCAACTATTAACCGATATATATGCCAACTACTAATATTCCAGTTGGAAGACCGTTGAATGTTGTTAACCCACTTTCTACCATACGACAACGTAGTAGTACGCTATCAGACATCAGATTAGGTAATTACTATTCGGAAGTAAACCGTTTAAGCCATTATTTATATTTTTTTTTGCAACACATTGATTTGCATATATTTTCATAACAAACAGTGTTTGTATAATTTTTTGTTCTAACCTTTTTTAAAAGCTGATACGAGGAATGAACCAATGTCTATGGTTGATGCTAATATTCTCAACTATCAACCGATATATATGCCATCTACTAATATGCAAGTTTCAAGAACGTCAAACGTTGTAAATCCATTTTCTTTAACACGACAACCTAATGACAATATTGTCCCAGAATCCGGAAACATACCAACACCAAAAATGGCACCTGGACGTCCCCGTAAAATTCCTCTTAATTCACCCATTGTCCCCAAAAAAACAAGACAAAGAACAACCATACAAAAAAGTTCTCCAATCATTAATACTCAAGTAGGGACATCTTCAACTGCCTCAAATATCATTTGCAATGCAAATACTCAAAGAAGTCCTCTTTCCGACATCACATCAAGTAATGTTCACACATAACACTCTTTCTTGAAATTTTTAATACATTTGTATGCCAGAAAGTATCTTATATCTATAAAATTTGTTTGTCTTTTGAAGATACATTTTCTTCCACAAATCAAAACATAGGCAATCAAAGTTCTCTTGGTCCATTGTTAAATCAAACAACAGATAACATGCACCTTGGCGAATTATATCTAAATGTCTCACCAGCTATACCTAAACGTGGACGACCCGCGAAAACTCCAGTTCAACAAACAACAGTTAGAGGAAGAGGCAGACCTCGCAAAACACCTCAACCAAATTGTAAGACAATTGTTGTAAATTTATTTTTATATTATTATGATTATTGTAATATTTATATATAAGTAGATATATCTTTTAATATGTCTTTCAAGCAAATGAGCCTGTACAAAATCAAGAGACATTTCAACCTTCACCAAATACTCTAAACAGACCTATCAGCATTGGTATTGGTTCTTCGTCTCCCGATTTGTGTACTCCTGATATAACACATGCCTTACGGCCTATGTGTAGCACTTCTACCAGTAAGTTTGTTTACAAATTTATTATTCTTGTGATTATTCGTCTTTAAAGGTTATTTAATTGTATTACCTTACATATTTTAGGCAACGCTACTAAGATTAAGCCACCATCAAGGTTCAGAAACAGTTCTCCTGAACACTTTCACATTGGTAAGCTATAATCAACCATATATTTTAGATATTAAGGAAAAAAACAAAATAACTATTGATAAACTAATTCCTAATGTATACAACAAAATGTGAATCAGTTTACATATATTTGTTACAGGCAGTCCTGCAACTATACAGACGAATTGTCAAACCGATTGTAATGTTGATAATACTTCAGAAAGTAATTCCGTACAAACAGGCAAATCACTTGCAGATATACCTTCATTCGAGATGTCAGAAGAAGATCCTGAAGATGAATATGGCTATATGGATCGTATCGAAGGCATATCCAAAGGTATTTATCATTTAAAAAAGTAATAACATTTTTTCCATATTATTTATTACCTTCAAAAATTATAACGAAAGTATTGGTTATCTTTAATTAGAGTATTTTGACCATGGAGATCAAACAAAGCAATGCATAAAATGTGGTGCATTGTTGTGGCTTGTCGAAAGTAAGGTAGGATCTTCTAATCCAAACAACAATGATGGATATTCACTTTGTTGCAAAAGAGGGAAAATACAACTACCTGTTAAACTTAAGAATCCCCCACCTTTGCTAATGGGACTCTTGAAAGGAGAAAACTCAAAAAGCAAATCATTTATGGAGGACATTCGTCGCTATAATTCAATGTTTGCCTTTACATGGATGTCTGGCCAACAAGATAAGACTGTTAATAGTGGACGTGCTCCGTATTGTTTTAGAATTAAAGGAAAAAATAACCATGTAATTGGAGATATGTTACCCAAAGCTGGCGAGTCACCTAAGTTTGGACAGCTATACATTTATGATCCACCAAATGAGTTAAAAAACCGCATTACCGCTGTTAGGTAAAATTTAGTATTCCTTATTTTTTCCCTTAAATTGCTGTTTATATTGCAATTACTAATTTAAATTCTTTAACATTTGTAGTTCTTCAACAGACGACGCATCATCATCCTCAAAAAAACACATAGACCCTCAACTAACTAAAGAATTAAAAAACATGCTTGATAAAGATAATCCTTTGGTTCAGAAGTATAGAATGGCTGGAAATTTAATGGCTAATGGTGAAGATAACGTTAAGATCAGACTCATAGGTAGGCGTGACAAAGATGGTAGACAACATAACCTGCCAACTGCTAATGAAGTTGCTGCACTTATAATCGGTGATTTTGATTCAATGCCCACAGAAAGAGACATCACTGTTAACAAAATCAATGGGAAGTTGAAAAAAATTAGCGAACTGCATGTCTCATATCTTCCTTTACAGTATCCGTTATTGTTCCCGTACGCAGAAGATGGGTATAGGACTGACATTTACCACGAAGGTATCACTGATCAAACACCAGACGACAAAAAAAAATATGTCACCATGCGTGAATGGTTTGCTCACCGTATTCAAGACCGCCCAAACGTTTTCTCAACAATTCTAAATGGAAAACGATTATTTCAGCAGTTTTTGGTTGACGGTTATACCATGGTTGAGGCTGAAAGGCTGTCATATGTGCGTAGAGAGAATTCCGAATTAAGATGTGATACTTATGACAGATTAGCCAAAGCTGCACAAGCAGCCAACCCGGAACAAAAAAAACGCGGAACTAAAGTAGTATTACCTTCATCCTTTACAGGTAGCCCGCGTTACATGTTACAAAATTACTTGGATGCTATGGCTATGTGCAAAAATTACGGATATCCGGATTTGTTTATCACATTTACCTGTAATCCAAAGTGGCCCGAAATTACAAGGTACCTAAAAAGAAAGGGTTTGAAATCAGAAGATCGGCCAGACATTACTTCAAGAGTTTTTAAAATGAAGCTTGATCAACTGATAAAAGACATAAAGGAGAAACGTATTTTTGGCCGTGTTAAAGCAGGTAAATTACAAACTGCTTTTGTATACTCAAACAAACTATTCTCTTCTTTTTTTATAGTACATCATATTAATTATATATTATTTTTCAACTTTGTTCCTCTATTCTCAGAAGTATACACTATCGAGTTCCAGAAGCGAGGTCTGCCTCACTGTCATTTGTGTGTATGGTTGGAAACGGAAGATAAGTTGAGGTTTCCCGCTGACATAGACAGGTGTATTTCAGCTGAAATACCGGATAAAGATTCAGACCCCGAGCTACACCAATTGGTAAAAGAATTTATGATGCACGGCCCATGTGGACCTGAACACAGAAACTGCCCTTGCATGGTCGACAATAAGTGTTCTAAGAATTTTCCAAAAAAGTTTAATGAAAACACTTTCATTGATGAAAGTGGGTATGCTATATACAAAAGAAGCGACAATGGAAGAACCGTTAGAAAGCAAGGTGCTGACCTTGACGGTGGTTTCGTCGTTCCATACAACCCTACGTTATTAAAAAGGTAGTATCAAATTTTAGTCGTTAATTAAGCATTCTTATTATGCCGATTATTTAAATTTGTACTGTTGTCAAATTTTTTTATATATATATTAGGTACCAAGCTCATATCAACGTAGAATGGTGCAACCAATTCGGATCTATCAAATACCTTTTCAAGTACATTAACAAGGGTCCGGACAAAGTAACAGTTGCTATGGATGATGAAGAAAAAGATGAGATTGAAGATTATTATGATTGCCGTTATTTGTCATCATGTGAGGCTGCATGGAGGATCTTCAAATTTGATATACACCATCGTAGTCCCGCAGTCGAACGTTTACCATTTCATCTACCGAATCAACAGTCTGTCATATTCGATCCTACCGAAAGCATCGATTATCAACTTGAAAAGGCTTCATCTAATACTTCAAAGTTTTTAGAATGGATGGAAACTAATAAGACAGATACGGAAGCGCGCAAATTGTTGTACATTGAATTCCCAAAACATTATGTTTGGAATAAATCCACCAAAAAATGGACTAAAAGAAAACAAGGTTAGCTATATATTTTTCAAAATCTTATTCTTTTTCTTTATGTATCGTTATTATTAACATTTAATGATTTTTATTTAAACAACGAGTAATTAGAAATTTATATATCTTACACAGGCAAAACCATTGGAAGAATATATCATGTTCCTCCTTCTTGAGGTGAGCTTTTTTATCTACGGAGGTTATTAAACCATGTTAGAGGTGCTCAAGAGTGGGAAGACTTGAGAAAGGTTGACGATATAGTATATCCTACATGCAAAGAAGCTTGCTTCGCACGTGGTTTGCTTGATGACGACAAGGAGTATATTGAAGGAATTATTGAAGCAAGTCAGTGGGGAATGGGTGATTACTTGCGGGACTATTTTGTAAGGTTAATAATCTCCGATAGTATGTCGAGGCCTGAAGTTGTTTGGGAGAAAACATGGAAGCTTTTAGCCGAAGATGTGGAACAAAAAGAAAGAAAAAAAAGAAACCATCCAGGCATTAAATCAAATTACTTTTCATGTAACATATATTTCATTTTTGTATAACAATCTAATTAAACTAAAATCAAATTTATTATCTTTTTACAGATCTTCAATTAACAGATGAACAGCGGTATAATATATGTTTAGCATATATCGAGGATAAGTTACTTAGCAGTTCCAGAAGTCTCAAGTATATCGTCAACATGCCTTATCCTTCATCTGAGTTTACATTGGATGGCTACAACCGCTTGATTTACGATGAATTGGATTATAAAATACCAGATTTAATAATCCAACATGAAAAACTCCATGCAAGTTTGACTAATGAACATAAAGGCGTGTATGAAACCATTGTCGCTGCTTGCAACAAAAATAAAGGAGGTATGTTTTTCGTTTATGGTTATGGAGGTACCGATAAGACTTTTTTGTACAAGACATTGACAGCTGCTATAAGGTCAAAAGGCCAAATTGTTTTAAACGTCGCATCCAGTGGTATTGCATCCCTTTTGCTTGATGGTGGGAGAACAGCTCATTCTCGGTTTGCCATACCTATAAATATTGTCGAGGATTCTATGTGTTCAATAACAGGAGATAGCGACCTTGCAGATTTGATACGCAAAACCAAGTTAATAATATGGGACGAAGCTCCAATGATTAATAGACTTGCGTTTGAAGCTTTTGATAGAACACTAAGGGATGTTACTGGCGACAATGATTCTGTTTTTGGCGGTAAAGTGGTGGTTTTTGGTGGGGACTTTAGGCAAATTCTACCTGTTATACCTAATGGGACTAGGCAGGACGTTGTACATGCATCACTAAACATGTCTTATTTATGGAAACATTGCACCGTTCTAAAACTAACAAAGAACATGAGGCTAAGGGTTGGTTGCGATCCGGCTGACGCGGAAGAAATAACTGAATTTGCCGACTGGATTCTCGAAATTGGTGAAGGAAAAGTAGGTGGGAAAAATGATGGTCATGCTGATGTTAAATTTCCAGAAGATATGCTAATTTCTGATTCTGATGATCACGTTGGAGCAGTCATACAAGAAAGTTACGATAATTGGCAAAAAAACAAATGGGATCCGACATACTTTCAGGAGAGAGCTATTCTAGCACCAACACATCAAGAGGTTGACAAAATAAATGATAGGATGATGTCAATGCTTCCTGGTCCAGAAAAGGTGTGTTATAGTTCCGATACGGTTACAGATGTTGATACAGATTTCAACTACAATGAGTCGCTATACACAACTGAATTTCTTAATTCAATTAAAATGTCAGGTATTCCCCATTATAAATAAGTCGTTCAACGTTTATAATTTTAGTTATTGTTTTAATTATGCATATCCAAGCATTTACATTTCTTAATTCAATAACACTGTCAGGTATTCCTCATCATAAGTTAGTATTGAAGGTTGGTGCGCCGGTAATGTGTTTGCGCAACATTGATCAAAGAGGAGGACTCTGTAATGGTACCAGGTTACAAGTTGTCAGAATGGGAATCAATAACATCGAGGCCAAGATTATATCTGGAGGCCAATTAGGGACAGTTGTTGCAATACCGCGGATGGTGATTAGTCCATCAGATAAGAAGATGCCGTTTCAACTAAATAGGAGACAGTTTCCCTTATCTGTTTGTTTTGCCATGACCATTAACAAAAGTCAAGGGCAAACGTTATCTAAAGTAGGTCTCTATTTAGAACGACCTGTTTTCTCACATGGACAGCTTTATGTAGCCGTATCAAGAGTTAAAAACAAGAAGGGATTGAAGGTGCTATGCTGCGACAATGATGGAAAGTACTGCAATTATACAACAAACGTTGTATATAAAGAAGTTCTTCAACGCTTATAAGTGCATACTTATTGTTTTAGCAGTATATGCTCTATGTCAAACATTTATCTTATTTTTTATATCAAATGACAAATGGTTTTCTTTAATCAATATAGTGTTTATATGCATTTTTTTTTATGCCTATTCATCATATGGTCAATCATATTTTTAACTATCTTAAAGTACAACTGATTAACAACACACTTATTTTTCTTATTCTAATAAGTACAAATATGTATTATATATCCATTTGTACTATCTTTATTTTCTTTAAAAAAAATTCTTAAAACAATCCGGCCATCGGCCGGGCCTGGAAGCTAGTACGTTTATACATAGGGGTTGGTTATAAACACCCCCTAAAAGGATATTGACAGCCCCTTATTTTTCTATTTTTTTATGTTTTTATGTTTTATTTTTATAAAACAACATACTGAAAGTATAGAACAGAAAATCTAAAGTTTGATAAGTCAAAATATTAAAAGACAAAAAAAAAAAAAAAAAAATGGAACAAAAAACGGTAAGAAACTGTATTTTCATGTCAGCAGAGTGGGTGAATGTAAGTGAGGGGGGGGGGGGGTAACAATAACAACACCCTTATGCATAAAATTTTACATCTTACATTACAATAAAGCATTTAAGACCTTTTTAGAATATTAAAAATAAAAAATTACACACTTACTATTTATGACATAATCTTAATATTGTTGAAAAAACCTCAAATTTATCACATCCATCTTAATATTCCACAAAAAGGTGTAGATTGACGGGAACACTCTGACTCGGGGTGCCTTTTGGCACCAGCCATTGTTCACCTCATAAGGAATAGCTCCAGCAACTGTCCTGGCCCAGTGGGGCACCAACTGGAGTGAGCACGAGTCAAGACTCGGACTCCTGAGCTCTTATTACACAAAGTCTCTCTAGTGTGCTTAAAGGTTTTGCGAAGATGGGTACCTATATGAAGCAAATGCCAAGGATGTGACTTGAACCTGGGTCTATTGACTCAAGCACAAGTGCTCCAATCATTTGACTTGGTACACATCCATCTTAATATTGATGAAGTATTCTGTTTTATAACTATCAAATTAATCATGAACAAATTCATAATCAAGTTTATTAACTTACTCATAAGCTCCTTATCTTATAATTTATAAATATGTAATTTTGTACTACTACGTTATAAATTTGGTCATTAAATTACTCATAATCAAGGTTATATAGCTTTTCAGATTTACAAATTTGTACTAACGTAATCCTATGTTAACCTAATTATGATGTTCATATAGTACTTTTAAAAAACATACATATATATCAAAAGCAGTTGTAAAATGAAAAGTTACTTCTCTCAAAATATGTGAAAATCACATTTTTCACATCTCTTAAATATCCAATCTTTTACACCACCATAAAAAGTAGTTGACAATCACCGAAAACCGTCATCCATTAGTATCAAATCTCAAGAAAAAACTAAAACCGTTTTTAACTATCTGGTCACCGCCGTTGTGCGCGGGTACTATGCTATATTCTCTCAAGTCTAAAAATGATCAAGTTATTTGGTGTTTGAAAACATAAATATTTTCTCGCCGAAAAGTTTAACTACATGAGTATTTGCTGCCGCAACGTGTAGTACATGTCTGTACAAACATATGTATGCACATTTGTGTTAGTTATACATGCGTTTATACATGTTTGACGGATGTCGGGAGTTATTTCTCTCCTGAATCTATATCGGGTATCAGATATGACATATGTCTCTGTTTTTGTTACGCACATCATTTTTCTATCAAACAGGATAGGATGAGATAAAGCTTTGAAAGTTTTTGCATGTCGACATGTCCTCATATATCATAAATTCATAATTAAAATGCCGTCTAAAATAAGCTCTTTACCTATTCATACAAGAAGCATGTTAAACATGAACCTCGTTCGTAATTAGATTAAATGTATCGACACCATATTTTAAAAGAAAAATAGTTGATAAGTCGTATGTGCTAGTTGATAAGTCGTATGTGCTATATATATTAGTATCTCTTTCGTTTAAGACAAAATTTTTGCTGTTTTAGGGAAAAATGTTTTGTTCAAGCCAAGCATGAAGTTAGTTCGACATCAAGGTTAGGTCTAAGACAACTCAGATAGGTTAAATTGTTTTTCTATCTATTTTATTCACAACCAAGTGTTATGAAAAAAAAATAATAATAAAAAAAAAAAATACAAGACTTTCTTTTTTAGTTAATCAAGGTTTCAAACTTTCAACTCAACTTTCTTTTTTGTTAGCTAGATTTTAAATAGAGGTAATTACTATTTTGGTATTTCAAAAAAAGCATGATCCATTTAATAGTTACTCTCAACACCTCTTTCCTATTTTGGTCACGCTTGACTGCTCGATTGCTCGACTCCATCACTTTAACGACACGTGTCTAAGGTTAGATAGGATATTTTATTCATTTATTTTGAAATGACAAATATACCCTCATGTTTTATTAAAACTTTCTTTTCTCTCTCCTCATTATCTCACAAATATCTGGCCATCAAAGCAGATCCGGCATTTCTCGTAATTTATATTATGACCATTGTTTGTTCAAAGCTTGAAAACGTAACATGTTAATTCTCTCTCTATCTTCCAACGGTTCTCTCTCTCTCTCTAACATTTTTTAACTCTTATTTTCCGGCAACATTACTCAAATCAAACACCACCTTTATTACCTCCACCATATTCCGATCTAATCAGGACAGACCGGACTATTCTCGGAACAGCCACGCGCCGGCAAACCTGTAGCCGGAATTTTTATTTTCCGGCGAGTTTTTGCAATTAAACTCCACCACCTCTTCCCTCTTTCTTTCCGATCATTTACCGCTACTGATATATGAACAATAGTACATTTGGGCAAAGGGTAAATAAAGTTGCTACTGATATATGTTTGGTATTTGGTGTCAGAAGGTCCAAGGTAATGGAAATAACAGAAGAGGAGGAAATGAAGAAAAAGAAAACAATCGTATGAAATTGTATTCCAAAGAGATTTTGTTTAAAGACCACAAAGATTTGACAAGGCTAGCTATGTTATGTCATCTACCCATTGCCTTATTTTCTCTGACTATTTTTTCCTTTTTTACTACTGATGAAAGATGTTAACTTTATCTAATGATATGTTACATGGATGATTGGTAACTTTTTCTAACTTGGTGAAATATCAAAACCATCATATGCTGTGTTAACCTGCTGCTAGCTTATGTTAAACTGCTGCTAGTATTGTGATCCTGCTGCTAGTGCAGAATCTTTTCTCATTTAATAAATCTTCTCTCTTTGTTGTCATTTGGTTAATTCAAACCGTCTTCTTCTTCATCATCTGGGTTTGTGGTTGTAGCATACGCTAATGATGGTTAAGTTTTGAATTTGTATAATGCTATAGATTTTGAACTTGGTGTTGTTGCAATGGTCTTGACAAACAATTTTTCGAATTGTAATTATTTACAAGAACTTCATGGAAATTTTAATTAATTAGTAGTTGATTTATGTTCTATTTTTAAATGGATGCCTGTTCTATTTCATCATCTGGGTTTGTGGTTGTGGATCTAGGTTTGTGGTTCTTTCCGATCATTTAGCTAGACAAATTAAAAAATTGAGACCAGATAGCATGCTACATTAGCATGTCATGTCTAGCTAGTTTGATTCCATGTTGGCCGGAATCTGGAGATGTGATGCAAATTGAAAGAAGGAAGAGAACCAGGAGATGTGTGTGAGATAATGAGGAGAGAGAAAAGAAAGTTTTAATAAAACATGAGGGTATATTTGTCATTTCAAAATAAATGAATAAAATATCCTACCTAACTTTGGACACGTGTCGTTAAAGTGATGGAGTCGAGCAGTCGAGTAGTTGAGCGTGACCAAAATGAGAAAGAGGTGTTGAGAATGACTATTAAATGGAGCATGCTTTTTTTGAAATACCAAAATGTTAATTACCTCTTTTAAATATCATTTCCATAAAATGTAGGTTGGTCCCTTGACCTAATACATAACCATGTTTACAAGTTACAACCTACGCGCATGTTCGATTGTAGACGTAAAAGTTGTATCCTTTTCAATTATTGAAGGGTTCAATCTAAATTTGTTTTCTAGTTTCTTTGGGTTTGTTAAGCGTTCAATGTATATTGTACTAGTAGTTTACAAAAGCTTAATTAATCTATGTTTATTAGAAATTATTTACTTAATAATTTAGTAATAGCTTGTTACACTAAAAGTTAGGGGTGTGCAGAAAACCTAAAAATCGAATCTAAACCGAAAAAACCTGAGAAATCAAAACCAAAAAACTGAAACTGATTGAAAAACCGAGTGGTCCGGTTTTTGTAGTTTGAAAAAACCGAAATTTACGGTTCGATTTGGTTTTATCATAAAACCAAACTGGAAAAACTAAACAGACAAAATACATATAATCTTAAACCCTCTAATAGATATCAATTTTTTAAGGTTTCATTTAGAACGCATAAACAATTTCTTATAGAATTTTGTGATAATTAGTTATTTTTATTTATTTATTTATTATTTTTTTAATTATTGTGTCAATTTATGAAACATAATTAACAAGTATGGTGGCTAGCCGCGCTTCGTGCAGGTTTAGTTTGTGTAGTCTTTTTTCTAGTACGTTACACATGTTACTAATCACTTTTTCTCATATTTTTTTGGGTTTTAGAATCAAGATCTTACGGGTAAATATACAAAGATTTCAAAAACACATACAAGGAAAGAGTTGCAACATTCTTTAAATTATTTATTTATTTTGAAAAAGTGAATATTTTGATAAAAATATGGATTTTCACATTTTATTAATGAAGGTTTTACATTTTTCATCTAATTATTTTGTAAAAACACTTAAACGGGCTATTTGTTTAGGTTGGAATAGATCTAGTGAATCCAATATATATAAAAAGTTAAATATTTTGTTTTATAAAAGCATTGAACTGGTGACCTCCATCACATTGATCATCATCTTTAACCATTTGGCTAGAAATTGATTAGTGATATACTTTGCTTTTATTTATTTATTTAATAACATTCTTGCCAGAATTTTTTTAAATAAAGCTTTTTTTTTTCAAACGGGTTAGTTCGAACTCAATACGTTCGGCCCTATTGGTATCAACCTTAACCATCTACCTTGAGCTTTTTTTGTTAAGCTTTCTCTTTTATTGTATTTATTGACAGCTTTATTTTTTATAAACCTTTCAAATACGACAACGTCCACTTCAGCCAATGCATATAGATAATGTTACAAGTTTGTTTGATATTAGAATAAAATGCTTACATCGCATGACATTTGCTATACATAATTCTTATAAATAACGAAAAGTTTAAATCATTCAAATGAAAAGTATGACTTTTTATTTATTTATTTATTTTTTTATTTTTTTTTAAGATAAGTTAAAATGTAGTTTTTGTAAGTTGTTAGATAGTTAAACGGTGTTTTTTGAATTTTTTTAAACTAAAAATCATATATCAAAATTCGATATTTTTTTTATAACATCGTACATATATAAAAAATATTGCAATATTGAGCTTATTTTGTTCAAATTTAGAGACATTTTCATCGCTATATATTTTTATAAAAAAATCGTGATTTGTTAGATATTTGATAAATAAAGTTTGTTTTTCCCTTTCTATAAAACGACGTCAACTAGACGATAAATGTATATACGTATAATATGTATTTTTTTATTAGTGTAACTTGAAATTGTTAGTTTATGATGCATCAAAAAGTCGACCTTGATAAACCAAACAAAAACCAAAGAACCAAAAATCCAACCGAAAAGAGACAAAAATCCGAGAAACTGAACCCAAATAAAACCGAAAAATCAAACCTAGATTAACCCGAAACCGAACCATTTTTAAAATGCAAAAACCGAAATTTGTGATTCGATTTCGATTTTAACCTGAGATAGAGCCAAAACCAACCATGCTCGACTCTACTAAAAGTTAGCATTACCTCCTTTCAAATATATTTCAAATAAATCTTTAAATATTGGAACCTTGTAGGGTTCACTTTAAAATGTTTGGAGGTAGGTCATATCGAGTAAAAATAAGTAAATAAATTGGAATATTCACAAAAATAAAAGTCCTATGAGATGATGACCTAAAGCGAGAGTCAGCAGTTTCTTTTTGACCGAACCATATAGCATGAAGCCATGAATCCAAATAAGCTTCTTATCCACAATAAGGGAAGCATACGCCATTCTTGGAAACATCCACCACCACCTTATTTATTTATTTCTTGTCAAATATATAGACACACTTTCAACTTAAACCTAAAAAATATTTTATGAAAAATGCAAGCTTAAAAATTTAAACACAGGCAAAGCCGCGTGAATTTTTTCTGCCTAATTTTTTTTTTTTTTTTTTTTTTTTTTTTTTTTTTTTTGTAAAAGTGCTATTTTTTTGGGCTGAAATGCACGTCGTCTCAAGCTTTTGTGTTACAAGTCTTCTTTAAGTTATAGTGAAATGTAACTTATGATTTTTTGTCCTAAGTCCACTGTTTTGTGTTTCTTTCAGTTTCTAAAAGGAAAAAAAAACTGATTAACCATGTAAACTTTTAATTGTTCCAAAAAAAAAAAAAAAAAAAAAAAAAACATGTATTTTAGATTGTCCAATAACGTACAATTATCTCTACTAGTTAGTTTTTATTGGTATTTGAGTTATATTACGTTTAACGAATCAACGTGCTTTGTATGTGGTGTCATTATAGTTATTTTACTTAACAGTTTCATATGAAAAATAATTTTCAGATTACCCAAGTCTTAAAGTGAAACATACAAAATAACAAATATACAGAAAAGTATAACAAGGACACATAATAAAGCACTTATAGTAAAATACCAAAGACAAAATAGATTAACACATTATAAATACCCGAAAGGGATGTTTCGTGTCACTTCATATAAGTCGCAGTCAAATAAAACTAATCACTAAATGTGCAAACCGTTTGTTGTGCTCTAATAATAAATTTTGTGGATAGAAAGAACTAACAAAAGTAATCATATCTTTATACTCAAACTGACTTTTTGCCCTCAACTCTTTTTATATTTAGTTGGCTATAAATAACGAGGATATAATGCCTACATTCAAATGTAGTCAATTGCCTACATTCTCTTTGAAAAAAAAGGTAAGGACAGAGGAAAACATGTAACAAGGACTTACTGGAGGGACTAAACTGTATATTTTTTAAATTTTTTACAAAAAGGATGTAAGCAATTGCTTAAGGTGCGTTTAGTTGGAGGAAAACACCCTTGTTTTCCATAAAATGTTTTGTAGAAAACAAGGAAAACAGAGATCACGTTCAAATTAGCGTTTTCCAAAACACAAAATTTCTATTTCCATCCCTAACAAAGAAAACAAGAAAACAATTTTTTTTTGTTTTCCTTATTTCCTATTTCTCTTAAAACCACATACTCACACACTCTAGCCATACACCACCCTCCCACAGCCCACCTCAGCCATCACCACCCTCGCCGGCGTCGCTCCAGTCGTTTTTTACGTTTTCGTCCGATTCTTTACGTTTTCGTCTGATTCTTTACGTTTTCGTCCGATTATTTACGTTTTCGTTCGATTCATCACGTTTTCGTCCGATTCATTACGTTTTCGTCCGATTTTTTACGTTTTCGTCTGATTTTTTACGCTTTCGTCCGATTCTTTAAGTTTTCGTCCGATTCTTTACGTTTTCGTCCGATTTTTTACGTTTTCGTCCGATTCTTTACGTTTTCGTCTGACTTTTTACGTTTTCGACCAATTTTTTACGTTTTCGTCTGATTTTTTACATTCTCGATCGATTTTTTACGTTTTCGTCCGATTCTTTACGTTTTGGCCGATTCTTTACGTTTTGGCCGATTCTTTACGTTTTCGTCCGATTCTTTACGTTTTCGTCTGACTTTTTACGTTTTTGTAAGATTCTTTACGCTTTCGTCTGTTTTTTTTACGTTTTCGTCCGATTCTTTAAGTTTACGTCCGATTTTTAACGTTTTCGTCCGATTTTTTACGTTTTCGTCTGATTCTTTACGTTTTCGTCCGATTCTTTAAGTTTTTGTCCGATTTTTTACGTTTTCGTCCGATTTTTTTACGTTTTCGTCCGATTCTTTACTTTTTCGTCCGATTCTTTACGTTTTCGTTCGATTTTTTTACGTTTTCGTCTGATTTTTTACGTTTTCGTCCGATTCTTTACGTTTTCATCTTTTTTTTTACGTTTTCGTCTGAATTTTTACGTTTTCGTCCGATTCTTTAAGTTTTCGTCCGATTTTTTACGTTTTCGACCAATTTTTACGTTTTCGTCTGATTGTTTACATTCTCGTCCGATTTTTTACGTTTTCGTCCGATTCTTTACATTTTCGTCTGTATTTTTTACGTTTTTGTCTGAATTTTTATGTTTTCGTCTGATTCTTTACATTTTCGTCCGATTTTTTTTACATTTTTTTAGGTTTCGTCTGACAAAAACGTAAAAAACAAAAGAAAACGTAAAAAAGTGAACGAAAACATAAAAAAATAGACGAAAACGTAAAAAAACAGACGAAAACGTAAAAAATGGACGAAAATGTAAAAAAATGGATGAAGACACTATAATTTAGAAAACGTAAAAAAAATGTTCGAAAACGTAAAAAAACATAAAAGAGAGGACGAAAACATAATAAAACGGGTGAAAATGTAAAAAATGGACGAAAACGTAAAAAAAACAAATGACAATGTAAAAAACAGACGAAAACGTAAAAATATTGATGAAAACGTTAAAAACCTGGCAAAAACGTAAAAAAAGGACGAAATCGTAAAAAGACATACGAAAACGTAAAAATTGAGACTAAAACCTAAAAAAATAGACGAAAATGTAAAGTATCGGACGAAAACATAAAGAATCGGACGAAAACGTAAAGAATCGGACGAAAACATAAAGAATCGGACGAAAACGTAAAAATTTGGACGAAAACGTAAAGAATCGGACGAAAACGTAAAAATTCTGACAAAAACGTAAAAAGACAGACGAAAACGTAAAGAATCGGACGAAAACGTAAAAAATCGGATGAAAAAGTAAAGAATCGGACGAAAATGTAAAAAATGGACGAAAACGTAAAAAAACTGACGAAAACGTAATAAAACGGACGAAAACGTTAAAAAACAGACGAAAACGTAATAAATTGGACAAAAACGTAAAAAAACAGACGAAAACGTAAAGAATCGGACGAAAACGTAAAAAATCTGACGAAAACGTAAAAAAACAGACGAAAACGTAATAAAACGGATGAAAACGTATTATTGTCGATTGAAGATTTTTTCATGTTATTTGATTTTATATTTTACTTTTTTAATTCTTTATTTTCTCGTATTAGATTTTTTTAGTTATTTTATAATTTAGTTTTTTAGTTTATAATATTTGTTTTTGTGTTTTGAAGATATTTTTATAATATTATAAAGGTGAATAGAGAATGGAGATAGAAAACAACACTACTTGAACATGTTTTCTAGTTTTGCAAAATGGAAAACACAAACACATGTTTCTCTAACTAAACGCGTTTTCTAAAATTTTACTTGTTTTGTGGAGATAAAACTCCCCTCCCTTTTTTTACAAAACAAGAAAAAGGAAATGAAGGAAAATGTTTTCCAACTAAACGCAACCTTACATTTGAATGTAGGCATGATTTCTACATAAATATAATTTATTTTTTTAAGATTAACCATAGGTAACCATCAGATAGTCTAGTGTTAAACTTAATCACTCACAAGAGATGTTTAATATTTAAACTTCACTAGTACATATTTAACGATGATAAAAAAAATGTCAAAAACAAACACCTCATTCGCATTATATAGTTGCCCATAAACTCTTTATTTATTTTTATATAGGCACCCATAATTGGCTTTTAGGCTACTGTTATTTTTATCTCATATTCTCATCGGATAGGGTTAATTTTAAGCATCTAATAAGTTACAACGTTTGACATCAAACTTAAACCGGTTACAGAATAACAAATAATGTTTAGCAATTATGTGGCGATAAAGAAAAGTTATAAACTTGCATGAAGCTAGTAGTTCTTTAGTGAAATTGTGTATATGGTTCAAAAGCCATCTACGTAATTTATTCCAAGTTATTCTCTATATTTTTTATGAATCGAATTGGAATTTAATGATTAATATGGCTCGAAAGTCATAACTTCATTGTTAATGTAACGTGAATTTAATACACGAGGATGCTTAACCTTAACTCATACTACAAATTTATGATTGGAGATGTCAAACAAATTATTGCCAATTTTAATATACAGATTAATCAAAACATCGAGAAATTGAGTTGTCCTCTAGATTTCTGGCGGATGTTGTATTGCCTCAAATGCAAAATAGATGGATATGGTCGTCTGGGCCGTCTCATGAATTTCGATGGCTCTGTGGCATCATCACAAAAAGGTCTTTAAGCATACACACAAAATACACATGTATCACGAATACATGAATTAATTAAATTCAAGCCTCATATTGTGTATAAAAAATTTTGTGGCCCTCGTCAAACGGTGGCCCTATGTAATGACAAATCTTGCTAAGGGTGTCCATGGTACTGGAACCGGACTGAACCGGAAGAACTGAGAACTGAAAATAAGAAAAATGTGGAACCGAGCACTGTCTCAAGTTCTTTGGTTCGGTTCCGGTACGGTACTCGGTTCAAGTATTGAAATTTTGGTAATTCCTGACAACTAAAGTGTTTAAAAGTTCATTTTTTCATTGTCGATCATTCATAAAGGACATATTATATGAATACAAATACACAAAAAAATGTCTTCAACAATGCAGATCGTTCCAATAATTCCATTTGTTCAAATAACATAGAAAAAACACAAAATGTCAAAATATAAGTTTATAATTGTTCAAAAGTATCAAGAACACGCATTTGTGTTCCAAACCTCAAAAAATGCTTAATACTCCTCACTTGTTTCCCTTTATAACTTCGTACCGCTTCTTTCATTTCTTTAACAACCTCGTCATCATTCAAATGATCTTCAATTTCATCCACATTTATTTCCATTATCTCCATTCTTATCCAATCTTGAGCGTAAAACAACGCCTCCACAAGTTGTCTTAACAATGTAGCTCTATAAGGGTCCAAAACGCGTCTACCGGTACTTTCATGTTGGATGAATGACGGTGATGATGATATTTGAATCTTTGAATGATATTAGTAATTGCAAAACACTAAAACTGATAGCTTAGTGTTATTTGAAATGGATTAAATGTTAGAGTTTTTAGGTTTTAGGGTGCGTTTGGTATGGGTATATGGGAATGGGGTTATGGGTTTTATAGTGATTAAAGGTGTTTGTTTAGTGGGTCCAGGAATGAAATGAGTATATCGTAGTCATAGATTCATTACTCACCAATTTGGTGTCTATGAAATCCATTCCGCATGCCCCTCTCTTTTCCACCACAAAATTCAAATGTCTACACACTTTTTCATACCATATTTTGTCATCCAAACAATAAACAATCGTAATGATACACTTTTTCATATCCATTGTCATTCTACCCCATACCAAATCCGATACCCATTGTGATTCCTAGCAACAAACCAAACGGCCCCTTATTAGAGTTTTTTTGTTACATCTTACTGATGCGCGTGATGTGTCGTTGCGGTTTAGCAGTATTAATGCCTACTCAAGTTTTAAATTTATATTTAGCCGACTTATCAATAACACACACACTTAACGAGCAGTGTACCCGGTCAGTATGAATATAATGGTAAGTAGAGTGTCGATCACTAAGAGTGGAACGTATTATCTAGTTATTCTAATCAGTATTTTAATATCCTAAGTTAGCTATACAACCTAATCTAACGCAAGGGGGTTTCAGCCTGAGAGACTGGCACGGTTTGGTTATGATTAAATAGAAAACTAAACTAATGAGCACGAATCAGCGATTAGCACACACGTACACAGATAGATACTTGAGACAATAAGAAGACCTGTCCTGATAATTAAGTAGCTTGTCACTTGTTTTATTGCTAGTTTTATATGAAGTGTATATAATTAACCCTTTCTCGTTGGCTCTAATCTTATCGGCGAGTAAACCCTTAATGATTACTTATGTCTATCCCACTATCCTAGAATATTGAGCATTTGTGATGCCCACGTTTCGTATACGCTAGAATAGATAGGCGAGGAAGGGGCATGGCGACCCAAGCAATGCTCAGCTAGACACAGAGGTTATCAATGCACTAATAAAAGTCACCAAAGACATCAACATATAAACTTTAATTAATGGGAAAGCAATTTTAAGGGGTGGACATGATATTCCGTAGTCACATGACATCAGCCCATCAATCCTGATGAATTAAAGTGTACTAATACAATAAAACAAAACTACTTAATGAATTGAATACATGCAGGACCTTCTTACAGCTCTTGTATCTTCGTTCAGGGTGTGTCTTGTGCTGCTAATACGTCTGAATTCGTCTCTGGTTCTTGCACTGTCCAACCTCTGAAATTCGTCTGACCTTGGGGTATTTATAGTTTCTGTCTGAGGGTTAGATGCGGCGCATAGGATAAGTAGATGCGGCGCATTGACTTAACTTCGCGTGGGGTCCAAGATTAATATATTCAGGAATATTCGTACACCGCCTTAAGATGCGGCGTAACTCCATTTCACTATGCGGCGCATGTCCTTTGCTGTCTTGGATTGTAACTTGTGAAATCTTGATAGTGATACGCCGTATGTAAGAAGTATGTTGCGGCGTATTTGGAGCAGAATGATCTTGATCTTGTACATTTCAGTAGACTCTTAACATCTTGCTTGTTTTGCTCCATAATTAGTCCAAAATCGCCAAGTTTCACATAATACTTGTTTTTACCTGAGAATTACAAAAGTAAACATTAATGTATCAATTCTCATATATAATATAATAAACAAGTCAAATAAATAGGATAAATGATGATGATAAAATGTACTTATTTGAGTTCATCAAATATCCCCCCACTTGAACTTTACTTGTCCCCAAGTAAACCTTAGAATAAATCTTATGAAAATGTATCCTAAAAGATATTAGGATTTATTTTTATATTTAAGCATGTATTCGTTTTGTCATAATTGCACAACCAAATACTTAACGAATTAGTAATAAAATAAAATATTTCGATAAAAGCAAATCTAATCGTTTAACTGTCCAGTCGTGACGAATATTCTATCATAAGCTTGGCAAGTATACGCATCTCCCCCACTAAAGCCAAGGAATAACAAGTCTAAAGCGGTAAAAAGGGTTTGTTGGTTAAGGGTTAATCATCCTTCTTAATCTCTATCGATCTCATATTCCAAAAAAGGCGACAAAATCACAAATACATGATCGAATCCACGACCACGATACTTGCAATTGCTCAAATCCTTAACTCGAATAGGCTAAAGATAGGACCAAGTAATCTTTACCAATAATATTATATCAAAAAGGGCGACAAAATCATAAATACATAGCCGAATCCACGACTACGATACTTAAGATTGCTCAAATCCCTAATCTCAATAAATCAAAGGTTTGGATAAAGAATGATATAGGGTATGGATAACATTTGGGATACAAATTGGTGTAAAATGAAAAATAAACAAAACAGATAAATTAAAATCCTAAGTGTGGTAAATTACTTTCCCAACCATCCCATGAATAAGACTCATATCATTGAATAACTCACGCTTTAACACTTGAAACACACGCTTTAGGTAGACACGAATTATACTCAACAAGATCTCAATCAAAGAATAACCTTAGTTGGCGTTCCCATAACGGCCAACTCCCATTCAATCCATAAATATAATATACAACAAATAGTGGTGATATCTCCCACTTAATACAAAACTTTACATAAGTTGGTTAAACAAACTTCCAACTTTTCCTTTTTTTTTTTTTTTGACATCAACATATATGTGTAAAATTTCACAACTTTTCTATCACTATTTTTCCGGATAATTTTTCCATACTCTTCATACTTTCAGAAATAACTGTAATAGCGAAAGTAGTAAACACACGAAAAATAAACTCAAAGTTATACAATATTTACTTTCATACCAATTGCATTGTGCAATTTCCCGATTCAACCAAAGATAATGAATTACGCACGCGAACACAGGTAATGTAAGGAAACACACTTTGCCTAAAGCAATTAACCAACCATGGATTTTAATCTACATGGTAGGCTAAGGTGTAAGGGTGTAACGAAACATTATAACAAAGGTGTAAGAAACGAAAGGAATGGCTCTGAGTGTTTTTCTAGGGGTATCTTACTCTAAAAGTGAGAGTAACAAGGGGTTTATACGGGGGTTAACTAACCAGTGTAGTTATTTAATATCACATAACATATAAATGCTATTTTGGGTGTAATCCTAGAAATTTACCAATTTAGACAAGTTATTCCAATTATATAGATAATACTTATTATGGTGGTCTCGAATAGTATATAAGCCAAGTTCTAAAGTTTACAAGTCACCGGCACACTCATAGATTTGTGAATTTTGATAAGTTCACAATTTTTGAAAATAAGGTTATGTGTGCAGCTATGTAATTTAGACTTTAAACAAAAACATGCTAGAAAAATTTTAAATTTTGATATATTAAGCGCATTTTAAGCATATTTTGAAAAAGTTTAGGACAAGTAAGTGTTCTAATTCTCCAATCCCCCCACTTAAGTTAAACAACGTCCTCGTTGTTTGTATCAAAGATTAAAAACTGGAAAATAAAAGAATTAGAACAGAAAAACTCCCCTGAGATTTGCTCGGTATGATCCTCCATTATTCGTATAAGAGCAAAAATCAACTTTCTTGTGGATTAGAACGTTTAAGTTTCATAGATGATGTATCCACAAAAAATTGCAGGAATCTATAATACCATTCAGACTTTAACACACCTGAGTTAAGAAGGTTCAAACTTGCATAATACATTAGTAGTTAGAAAAAATAAACCTAAAAAAAAAAAATAAAAAATAAATAAATAAATAAATAAAAAAATTAAATTAAAATGAAAATCATCAGGTCAGTCGATACGCCGTATCTTATGGAAGAAGATACGCCGTATCGAGCCTGAAATAAATACGAATCAGAATAAAAGATGCGTCGCATCCTTAACCAGGGATGCGCCGCACTAAAATACTGACAGAAAGTTTTAAAGTCAAAAATAAAAATGCAGAAAATTAAATAAGATATGACCAGTGCAGGCGATGCGTCACATCTTAGGATTGAGATGCGCCGCATCTTCTGCAGGTCTGACAGACTCGACACAGAACAAAATGTAAAAATTCTCCGGGTTGTCTCCCGGTCAGCACTTGTCTTTATTCCAGAGTCTTCAAGTTAGACTCACGTTCAGCTCCTTATTCTGTTCTATTGATCCCCACATGTCCGTGCACGATGTAGTTGCGAATTACTTCGTCACGAACATATTCCGGCCCCAATTCAAGTACACCTTTGTAGAATCCTTTCATCTTTTGGTACGGATACTCGATCCCTTTCTCAGCGTCATTTTCATCTACAAAAAGAAATGGTGTAAATTTTTAACAAAATTTGTTAGGGGCATGTTTAAACCTTGGGTGAGCACGAGGCATCATGTAAGTGATGACGTTGCTTCCACTTTTAAAGGTGATCTTTCCTTCAAATATTTTAGCGTTAATTTCGACCTCCTTACAAAATGGTTTCCCAACGATCACGTCACCCATCTCAACATCACGATAAGCATCCATGTTTTCCACCACGGTGAAATCTGTAACAATAGTTAAATTTCCGACAAAAATAGGTACATTCATGAATATTCCAACTACGTTTTTCCCTCTATACTCAAGTTTGTTTCTCATTATAGAATTATAGAAATCTTTTGACATTACATTAATTGGTAAAATAGGGAAAAAGTTGCACTAACCTGTTTAAATCCTATCATGCAAGGAAATTGTAAATTATAAGCACAATCTACATGGATCTTTCTACCATAATCACAGAAACTAGGATATCCTTCAAATTCATCATAATTCTTAGTGTTGATCATATTGATTCTAGGTATATCCATAATTTCTCCTTCTTCAATTTCGGGTTCAAAATCCTCCATAAATTGATCATTGATTCCTATTGGTAAATTAAGATCATTTAATTCAATGTAGTCTCCACTATAGGTCTCAAGTGATTCATTATTTACCAAGGTTTCTCCCATAAACCTAGCTTCTAGATCGAGGTCCATACGTTCTCTTAATCCTAGCACATAGACGCCTCTAATTATGCTTTTAGCAGGATTTTGGCACTTATAGACTAGTTTATTATTCCCTACTTTTAATGAGATTTTTCTTTTAAACACATTAATCTTAGCATGGGCGGTAGACAAGAAGGGTCTTCCAAGGATTAAAAGAATCTTAACAACCTCGGGCATATCTAATATAACAAAGTCTATGGGGAAAACAAACTTCTCAATCTTAACTAGCACATTTTTAGCAATCCCTTCAGGTCGTTTTACCGTTTTATCAGCCAATTCAATAAGCAGCTTAGTTGGTGCTAATTTTCCTAGTCCTAGGGTAGTGAATGTCTTAAGGGGCATTATAAAACCCTAAAATCTGAAACATGTAAAATGACCAAATTGCCCCTGAAACTTTAAAATTCAATTAAAGCTTATATAAAGTACCAAATTAATTCCGAATCTCTGGTAATGAACTACATATGAAGCGAAATAATTTTGAGACAAACTTTTAACATTTTACAATGTACAAAAATTATTGTCACACACAAAAATAATGCATGGACCGAAATTATGCATATAATTATTTTGTTTTATATTTAAAAGGTTTTAAATAAGAGATAATCACAAATTCAAATGAGGAAACTATACTAAATCAAATTTCTGATCCTATCACATTATTTGAGCCGTGACTTTTGCACCTTCCCCCTTTGACCACTCGTTTAATTATTTTGCCATATTTTTCCTCCATACGAAAAACCCTAAAAACACACACAAAAACTCTCTCTACTACAAAACGAAATTCTGGAGGCTGTCTATTATTTTTCGTGGGTTCTTCTAAGTTATAAGAAGGTGAGAAAAATAGTGTTGAGGTCGTGGGATCGCTGATATGCTCATAGGAGTTTTGTTGGTGTCGAAATTCTCTAGCCGAGAGGAATAAACTCTCACACCTTATTCTATCATTCCAAAAATCATCTGGTATTTTGCTGGCCTCCTTTACATCACATATGATCCATATAAAATATTAAATTCGAACCATGCATGCTGTACAGATCGAATGAAAATTAATGAGACTATAAACCCTAAAAACGAAAATAAACTCTAAATGGTTCATGCGATTTTCTGGGTCATGTGCATAATTTTTCTTGGTTCTATAATCATCATATCACTCTGGAAAAATGGTCATTACATTTGTTGAAGTCTAGATCGAGCGTGGTCAATCTTTGTTCAAACCGTATAATAAGGAAAATAAAGAAATACAATGAAAACCTAATCGAATGGGTTAGGGTTAGGGTTTTTGTGATTAGATCTGTATAAATTAATGTGTTTTAATGATTTAGTAATGATGATGTGATGATTAGAAATTTAGGGTTAGGGTTTTGATAATTAAAAAGTATACGATTTGGATTTTTAAAAGTTAAGGGTGTGTTTTGTAATTATTCAAACTTGTGGGACATTTTTGTAAGTCATTTTGGACCAGGTTAAATTCGTATAAAATATAAAATAATGGTCTCATGTGTAAATTTTGTAATTAAAAGGTTTATTTGGTAATTATTAATTCGATTTGAAAAATAATAAAATGGAGGGACTAAAAGTGAAAATTCTGGAAACTCATGGTTATTCTGTGAAAATAATGATATTAGAGGTGTAATGTGTAAATTTGAGGATTTGTGGGCTAAATATGTAATTGTTACTAAATTATGATTTGAATTATAAGTTTTGTAAAACTAAGGGACCAAATGTGTAATTTCTGAATTCTGAGGGTTATGATTTGTACTACTTAAAATTCTGAGGGTAGGTTCTGTAATTTTGTAAAATAAAGTGCTTGGCATGTAAATATAAATATGGAAGGGATTAAATGGTGAATTATGTAAATCTAGGGTTTGTTTTGTAAATATTAAAACTAGAGGGGTATAAACTGTAATCTGTGAAACTAAAGGGATTAGGATGTCATTCTGAATAAAATGAGTATTTAAATCAGTAACTTAAAGTATTTTCATGTTAGACCTTTGAATTTAGAATATTTGCATTTAAAACCCTAAAATATGAAAATCTGTCATAATTAACCCTAAAGTTTTGCAACTTGATAAAATATACCTTAATCCCATAATAATCTGTAAATAAGGACTTAACCTACTATGTAATAATAGTATCTTGTTAAATATGGAAATCTGTTAATTCTGGAAACCTGCTAAATAAGGAAAGTTGTTATTTCTGGAAAGTCACCTAAAAAGGAAAAGTTGCTAAAAATGGAAAGCCGACTAAAATAGGTAATCCGAATTAAACAAACTATTAATAAGACAATCATGAATTCGTGTAGATCCGCTGAAGATGGAGTTTGCTTCCGACCCTTATTGTTCTGTTGTGTACTTGCGGTATAAGGTACAGATATTCTGACCTTTCTTATAAGGTTTCTCATGATCTCTTTCATTTTCTGATCTGTCAGTTTCTGTATTAATGCCATTGCTATGATTCACTTTACTTGAACCTTTCATATGATTCCCTTGCCTATAAATCCCTGATTAGAACCTTGTTATAAGAATTTGATTATGAACCCTTCTGACATGTTATCTGATTCTGAGTTTCCCTTGATAAACTGAACCCTGTTTTATTCCTTGATACTTGACATGATTCGTTCTTCACCTTGTGACCTGAATATGCAAACCTCTGAATACCCTGAAGATTCATTTTGACTTTAGAACTGAAATTGGAAACTTTCCTTAATGATATGAAAATGTTTTTGAAAAGTTTTGGATACGATGTTATACCAATTTTTGAATTTGAACTACACTAAAGGACTAAAGGTTTTATGAAAATCTCTTTTAAAGACTATATTTATAAAAGGTTTTACTAAACATCATTTTATGAAAGTCACTGAAAGATTATTTTAAATACAAGTTTAATATGAAACCTTTGAATTAAATCTTTTCTATGAATCTATAAACCTTTTGATTAGGGACCTTTGATATGACCTATTTGTTGGTCCACAAATTGTATATGGATCACTAAGTAGTTTTGAATACCTAGTAGATGGTTAGGATAAATCCGAACCAATCTAAGTGAGAAACCCTAAGAGATTGTTAATGTTAATGCGGAATCTTAACAAGAACAATTTAGAACACAAGCAGGGATATCACTAACTTCGTATATTGATATTTACTATTATCAATTCGTACAACTCACACACGTTTACTAACAACCTTTAGGGATCCTTTTATAACACAAGGAAACCCTAGACGACACAGAAGATATACACAAATCTTCTATAAAGATACATACACGCAATGTATCTTTTCCTAATATAACTCTAACAAACTTTCCTATCTTCACGACCAGACCAGACTTAATAAGTCAACCAGACTTAACATATAACTACCAGACTTAATCATTACATAACCAGACCTAAAACACAAACAGACCTAACTCAGTAAACGACCAGACCTAAGTAGTCTGTTCTTGATATGCATCATAATTCCCAACAATCCTCCCCTAACTTGATCTTCATGCTTCATGAACTTCAAGTTCTTCTGATTTAGCCTTCTGAGGATTGAATCTTGAACACTTTGAAATGTATTTAGGTCTTGTTCCTTTCTAGCAGCTTGAATCTTGATAAGCTCTTCTGATATGGACTTGACAGCAACAATGACTATATGTACATCAATTCATATTAAGTTTCATAGCTATTCTCATCACTTCCAGGTGTGTTAACACCTGTGAGAGGTGAATCATTGAAATTTAATGGATTTGATGTCTCTTTACCAATAGCCATTACTACTGGAGTAGCCAAATGTTTTGGTGTGTAAGACCATGGTACACTGATAACCATATGATTTTAAGCAAATCATCAGCTTATCAACGGATTTGTTAAGTCTTTACCAAGAGCCGTTTGCTTCTGGACTAGTCAATTCTTTGATGGAAAAGCACCTCATCATGGTGAATTGATTACCATTTATGGTTTTCCACAGCCTTTACCACAAGCCATAACCTTGTGGGCTAGCCAACTCTTCACTTATCTTAGATATGGTGAGTTGAATACCATACAATTTTTGGCAAATTGTCAGCCATAAACGGATTTGAGCAATCTTTACCTGTTAGCCGTTTGCTCAGGATTAGCCAGTCCTTGTGTTGATGAGACAAGGTGGACTGATAACCTTTTGATGTGTTAGTGCAAAGCACCTCCACCAAGTGAGAAGTTCCAATAGTCTCACTCAACAACTTGTGAAAATTCTTTCAAACATTCTTAGGCTACATCCTTCAAAGACTGCTTCTTAATTAAATCCAATAACATCTCATATCCTTCATCCTTTTTACTAGCATACAACTTTTTGTTCATCATTTCCTTGCAGACACTTGATGATAAAGGATATTCCACCTCTGCAAGCATATAAATATCAGCATTCTTTAATGACACACAATGTACCTTGCAGGTATGAAAGTATCTCCAGCTGACAATGTTCTGTTCTTCAGGAAGTTTCCACACTATATCAGACTCAGTTGGTGGCTCAAACATCACCTTCAAATTTCCCCAAAAGACTCTTTCAAACTCATCTTCAGGTGGTTGATCTCCATGTTTAATGTTAACCAACTGATACAGTTCTTGAAGATCCTTCCTATTCACATCAATCAAAATGCCAGCAAAATTCATATAAACAATGTCAGAATTATCTTCCCTTATTATTTGATATGCAGCCCTTCCACCAGTCATGATAAGTTGATACTTGACAACCTTAGTAGGTTCCTTAGTGCTTTCAATAGTCCCCATTGTGGCTCCTTCAGATGAAGGTTCTTCATCTAATTCTTCTTCAACAACAACTTTCTTGGATTTACTCTTCCTTTCCAAACCTTTTCTTCTTTGAAACACAATAGGCTTAATCATTTCATCTTGCACTTCTTCTGTTGACTTACCAGCTTCAGGTTGTGGATCAATCACTTTATCAGGTTCAATGACTAGTTCAGTCTCATTAGCCTTTCTACCTTGAAAGCAAAATTTCTGCACATCATCATAATCAGTAGCTTTGTAACCTTGATCTCTCTCAAATGCCTTGAGATATGCTACTTGAATTTCTTCATATGACTTCTTTTTCATCTGATCCAAAGAAAGATGCATTTGATTCTTAAGATACATCTTCATATCATGCTTCTTTTCTGCCATAGACATCTTCTTAGGAATCTTAGATTTCTTTTGAAGTTTGAACTTTTCCAAGAATCCACCCAATGTATCATCATTACTTCTTGCATTAATGAAGTCAGCTAACTGTTTGGCTCGTTCATCAGCAGTTAAGCCTTCAATAGTTAGCAACTCTTCATACTTTGCTCTCACTTCATCATCAACATTGAGTAATTTTGTAAAATCATCAGATTCTTCAGCCAACTGTCTTGCATAGACTGCATCTAACATCTTTTGTCTTTCTTCATCAGCAATATCTTGAGCCTTAATCCTCTCAATTTCAGCCTCAGATGCAAGTTCTTCTCTTGTTTTTCTCTTAGACTTCTTTGGCAATGAAGTTTCTTCCATGACCTGCTTTCCCTTTCTTAGTGCAGATTTTTGTTCTTCATTACCAGAACTAAGTTCATTACCAGACTTTTCTTCTTTACCAGACTCATCACCAGACTCATTACCAGACTTTTCATCAGAAATAGTTCCAAACTTCTCAATCTCTTCCTCAGCAGACAAAATTAACTTTCTTCTCTTCCTATCTTGTTTAATTTTGCCCATTGATTGAGCCAAAGTCTCTGCAACTTCCAGTGTCTCTGGACTAATTGTAGTGGTGACATTATCTTGAACAAGTGATTCTTGAACTGGTGTTTGAAGAATATTTTCTTGTTCATGCTCCAAATTCCTCCCCTGTTTGGAAGAATTTTCAGCTTCATCATCCTCATCATCAAAAGAGACACCCTTTTTCTTCATTGCTACTCCCATTTTCTTTACTTTCTTCACCAAAGTCACATAAGCTTTCCTTAGTGCCTCATTAGTCTTTTCCAAAATGTCAATCTTCTTTTGTAGTTGAGGAACAATGACAAGGAGATCTTCTACAGTGATGGGATTTTGTGCCTCCTCCCTTTCAGGACTTGGAACATGTGGTTGTGGAGGTGAAGATTGTTGGATGGGTGTAGATGATCTTTCAACTGATGGTGAGGGACCTGGTTGAGGTGATGCAATTGGAGAAGACCTAGGTGTAGCAGACCTAGATGAGACTTGGTCTTGAGCTTCATCAGGGTTCACTTGTGCAGCTTCAGAAGTACCTGCATTGTTAGTACCAAGCATAGCAGCAAGCAAAGGTTTGTCTATCCCTTGAAAACTCCTTTTTAGATTTGCAAAAAGTTTGGAAGTAAAAGCCACACTGATGTAAGGCACTTTATCCCTAGTTTCAAAATTTAAGATCATTTGCAAAAATCTTGGATACATTAAAAATTTCGGGTTCTTAGCATTTTTCACCATTCCTTCAAAAATTAATTTTGAAAAGTTAAATTTCCTTCCAGATGATAAACAGACCAATGCAGAAGCAATTTTGCTTCCAAATTGATCCCATCCACCACTTTTGGGACTTAAACTCTGAAGTAAATGGTGTACTAAAAACCTCCACTGAGGTGAAAAATGACTTTTCCAAAAGGTAAAACTTCCATCTGTGGGATACCCAATGCTATTCAAACCCTCAAAAATATCCTCATTAGACAAATCAAATTCTCCTAAAGCATCATCCAATTTGAGACTGTCCCTAATGGATGCTTCAGAAATGGTAAAACCATTTTTGTCTATGACAACTTTTAAGCATGGTGTCCCATCATCAAGAGTCTCAGAGGTAACCGACCTCCAGAACTGCTTGACAAGGGACTGATAAATAGTAGGATTATGAGTTAAAGAATAACAAATATAAGAACCTTTTAGAAAATCCACAATCTGCTCAAAACCTGCACTTTGATCGGGCTTCTTCAAGAACCCGACTTGATTATGTTTGTCCACAAACTTGAGATTAGCCATGGATGAGTTAATGAGTTAGGTCTGGTTGACAAGAGAGGTAGGGTTTTGAAAAGATGTTTGCGTAGAAACAGAGTCGTGAGTAATAAAGATTATTTAAATTTGGAAGCAAATAAAGAATAAAAGAAGATAAATAATATCAAATTTTAAGCTTATATACTTCATAAATATCTTGTTTTACCGAAAATAGTGCAACGGTAATATATTAGTAAAATCTTTAGTTACTCTGACCAGATCTAACGGTCATAAAATTAACACTACCCGACCTAAAAAGTCAACCAGGCCGAATCATACACTTACCAGACCTAACCAAGAGAGTGAACTTACATACTTACGATAGCGAATGCAAAGCTTTGTAACACCTCATTCCACTCTTCTCTGCAAGAATTATTTGAAAGAACAAGAAACAGGAGACAAAAACCAAATTTTGCAAGACACAAGAGCTACCAGATTTAACACTTAAGGTTACCCGATTTAAAAACATTTAAACCTTGTACATTTGCCTCCCCTTAAATGTACATTACCTCCCCTTAAGTGTAAAATTCCCCTCTTTTTTTTTTTTTTTTTTTTTTTTTTTTTTTTTTTTTTTTTTTTTTTTTTTTATCACTAGTAAATACTTAACCAAAATAAACACAAAGGTCAACTTTCCAAAAACACAATTAATAACTCTTTCCCTGCAAGTATTAACTTATACACCAACCAAGCATTAAAAGACATTAAACCTTGATTTTCCCTATAAAACCACCCATAGTTTTATCACAAATACCATCACAAACAGGAAGAAAACCTTACAAGCATAATGGATCCATCCAACTTAAACACCATAAAGATTTCATCCGATTCCTGGGATCCAAATGATTCATCCTCTGATACATCCTCAGGAGGATGGGATGGATACTTCCCACCAGGGTATTCATCAATCACCAGAAGCAAGACATTGAGAGAAGCAACTCTGAGACAATGGCTAGCTGCTTATGACCTGTCTGAGAAGGAACCAGACAATGAAACACCAAAGACTTCAAAGCCAACTCCTCCTTCTGATGTAGAGGATAAAGGTGCCAAGGAAGAAGACCCCATCAAGAATGATGAAGAGACCTATCCTTCGAAGACTGTGCCTTCCCTGAGTAGTGGTTCTGTGCCCCGTCCTCCACCAAGCAGTGTGATTCTTGCACTTCCATGCCCAAAAGCATGGAATCAATTTGGTGGAAGAGGAGCCAAGAAGACCATTCCTGATTTCATGGGTAAAGGGAAGCAGAAGGTGTAGGTGGTGATGATTAGCTAGTTTGGGAAAAATCTTTTGTTTTAAGAAGCTTTGTAATTTGCATCCTAGAATGCAATTTCTTGTTATTAAATAAAAAGCTCTTTGGTTCTGATGTCTTAATTTTCCACATATGAATAACTTGCAAATAGAAAAGAGCTAACAACTGCAAAACAAAGTTAAGTACAAAATACCAAACACACATACTATAGAGAACAAAATAAGTACTGAAAATAAGAATAACCAAGGAGAATAGCAAGATAAGAAACAAACAAGTATACAAACTATACAAAGTTAAGAAAGAAGATCAGTTTTTCTTAACAATCCAAGCCTGAGTGGGCTTGTGTCCATCCTGTGGAGCAACATACTTATAGGTCTTGTATGAACTTGCTCCAGTGAAACCATGTTTGGACTTATAGGTAAATTCATTTTTAAATGGATTCCAAGTCCAGCAATCAGAGAAATTGTCAGTAGAATCCCCATTTGTTTGTCTCCTTACAGGTGAATGAGCTTTGTAAAAATTATTTCTTTGAAACTTTTCATTTACCTGAGGTTTTTGAAAAGGTTGCTTGGGTCTTACAAAACCAGAGTTCACATTAGGTCTCACAGAGTTAACATAACCAGTATTCACTTTAGGCCTCATAAAATTAACATTTTGCCTATTCACATTAAAGTTTCTGTAGCCAGACCCAAAATTTGGTCTACCAGAACTAACAAAGGAGTTAGGTCTGGTAGTGTTATTTAGTTGAACTGGTCTGGGGACAAACTGGTTAGCATGATTAACTCTATTAGCATTGTTCCAAACTGGTTTATTTGAACCATTAACCTTATTTACATTCATTCTCTTTTGCTCAGCCTCTCTTTTCATTCTCTTTTCATGGAAGTCACAATCTCTTATTAAATGACTCAAACTTCCACACACAAAACATCTTTTAGGAGCATAATTGTAACTACTCCTACTTTCTCTGTGAACACTATTGCTTCTAGGTGACTCATTCAATTTAACAGATTCCCTAGGAGTTTTTATGTGATTGACACAACTAGGTTTAACTGTTTCAGCCTTTTGTTCAGTCACTAAAGGTTTAGTAACAACAGGTTCACACTTCTTAACAACCTTAGGTTCAGGATTCTCTTTTTCCTCATTGTTTGACTCAGACTTAGAGTGATCAGAGGAATTATCAATAGATCCTTCAGAGTCATTGGATTGACAAGAAGAATATCTACTAGATTTGTCCTCTGAGGTAGTTGATTTAGACACTTGAGGACCTTTCTTACCATACACAAAGAGTGAATCATCCAACTCTTCTTTTTCAAGAGGAGTATAGTCATCACTCAAAGGTGGTGGTACTCCCTTAAAGTCACCAGTCTTAACAAACCTATTGTACAAAGGTTTATCAGCATAGTCCTCTTCTCTATTCTTAAATATATCCCTATTCTCATTTTCCTCATATCCTAAGCCACATTTTTTATTTGACTTAATTTGAGAATCCCAACACTTAAACAGGTTTTTATTTGAATTGTTCCATTGATCTACCCTTTTTCTCAGCTCATCCCTTTCCTTCTGAATTTTAAGCCCTAATTGTCTATACCTTTTAAGCTTATCATCTTGTTCATATATCTTATTAGCTTGAAAGTATAGTTTTTCATTTAAAGCAGCATGTTGGTTTTGAAGGGTGACCTTTTGTGCCTCTAAAGTTTTCACAGCATTTTTATGTGCTAATAAATTTACTTCTAGATCACCTATTTGTTCTTGCTGCTCATCACATAAAGCCTTAACATGATTATATGAGTCAGTACATAATTTAGAGCATAATGATACCTCATTACCAATGGCCATGAGAGCATGATCAGACTCCTCATTTACTCTTGGATGCTCACCCCAATTGACTCCTCCAGCTTCCATTGTCAGCAGACTCATCTGATTCTTTTCCATCTTCCCATCTTCAATTCTTTTCTCATCAGCAGACTTCTTCTCTGGACAATCTCTTGAAAAATGCCCATGCTTGTGACAGTTGTAGCATTCAACAGTCCTCTTTGTGTATCCCACTGGTGATTTGTTGTTGAAGTTGATGGTCCTACCATATTGCTTCTGAAATCGTTTGACCCTTAAAGCAACCATGGCAATGTGCCATTTTATATCCATCTCCTCAACTTCAGCATCATTAATTTGTTCAAGGTCTTCACTAATAAAGCTTTCATCTTCCGTTTGATTGGCAAAGAAAGAATGTATCACCTCATCAGTGAAACTTGAAGCAGACCTTTCACTTGAAGGAGTTTCATAGTTACCAGACCTAACACCAGATCTAACCTTGTAAGTACTGCTTTTGTTTTGAGATACAAAAGCAACATTTGAGGAACTGGTTGAACCCTGAGTGTTGTTACTGATGTCCCTTTCAAACATCCTGAGATTATTGTAAAGATCATCAGGTGTCATAGAGTCTACTTCCTCCTTAATCCTCATTGCCACAGATACATTGCCCCATTCTGATGGTAAAGATCTAAGGAATTTGTGATTTGCATCCTCATTCGAGACTGCTGCACCATGAACTTCCAATTGTGTTAACAGATGTTGAAATCTGTCATAGCCCTTCTCCAAACCTTCAGTCTTTGAAACACTAAATGTTTCAAATTGCTGTTTAAGAACAGCCTTTTGCATCTTCTTGGAGTTAGCATTACCTCCAAATCGTTTCTTGATAGCTTCCCACATCTCCTTAGCATCAAGAATGCCATGAAACCTTTGTAGATGCTCCTTAGGAATAGCCATAAGAAGCAAGGTTCTGGCCTTCTTTTCCTTCTCCACAGCCCTAATCTCCTCAGCAGATACTGGTGGCATTATTCTGAGCTGCCCATCATTCCCTTGTGAAATTCTCTTCTTAGAATTTCCCTTCTGGATCACTTTCCATACATCACTATCAATGTATTCCAGATAATGTTCCATCTCCATGGCCCATATATCATATTCTTCTCTCTTCAGTAGTGGAAGTTTTATGTTTGAGATTGTGGTTGTGGAAGGGATGGGTTGTTGTTGTGTTTGGGAGTTACTGGTTTCGGTTTTTCCTTCATCTTCATGGTTTGATTGCTCATCCTCACTGTTATGGATTGAGAAAGTTTCAGGCTTATCGAGTTCAGACATTTTGAAGGGTGATTTGAGTGAGAATTAGGTTTTAGTGTTCTACGAATTCAGAGTCTCTTCCTTGCTCTGATACCACTTGTTGGTCCACAAATTGTATATGGATCACTAAGTAGTTTTGAATACCTAGTAGATGGTTAGGATAAATCCGAACCAATCTAAGTGAGAAACCCTAAGAGATTGTTAATGTTAATGCGGAATCTTAACAAGAACAATTTAGAACACAAGCAGGGATATCACTAACTTCGTATATTGATATTTACTATTATCAATTCGTACAACTCACACACGTTTACTAACAACCTTTAGGGATCCTTTTATAACACAAGGAAACCCTAGACGACACAGAAGATATACACAAATCTTCTATAAAGATACATACACGCAATGTATCTTTTCCTAATACAACTCTAACAAACTTTCCTATCTTCACGACCAGACCAGACTTAATAAGTCAACCAGACTTAACATATAACTACCAGACTTAATCATTACATAACCAGACCTAAAACACAAACAGACCTAACTCAGTAAACGACCCAGACCTAAGTAGTCTGTTCTTGATATGCATCATAATTCCCAACACTATTGAACGTTGATTTGAACCTTATTCTAAACCTGGTTATAAACTCTTGTTTGAAACTTAATTTGAACTTTGATATAAGTATTAATCTGATATACTATTTCTGAACCTGGACTTGAACATTGTTATAAACTCTGGTATAAACCTATCTGATTTCTGAACCTCTGATATACATTTCTGTAACATCTGACATGGACCTTATAATCTGAACCTTTTGACATGACCCTCTGTTTATAACATGATACTTGACCTTTGACCCACGGTTTGATACCCGAGCCACCTCACTAGGCATGAGGGTTTCATGTCCATGTCATTGATGCACCGATGGCATGACTCTAGGGCAGGAGAGTGATGACCTGTCCCGTCCCTGACTTTATCTGATTTGGTGTATATTGGTAGACTCTGGCCACCTGGGGCGTATAGATGCATCCTAGATTTGTTATGTCTCTGTTATCTGTTAGTATTTACTGGTTATATATATATATATATATATATATATATATCTGGTGACTGATAGTGTGTGCGATACACGTCTTTCACAACCTCTGGGAGCTAGCTACTCCATATATATTTGATACATGAGGACACCCCTCATATTATCTGGTTACTTGAGAGGCATCCCCTCTGGATTACTAATATGGTTACATGGTTATGATACTTCTGTTTCTGGGCTCGTGGTGGATTACTGTTTTCCCTTTACTATATACATTTGCTTACTTGTCCCTTATTATACCTTGCACTGTTTCCCTTTACCTTTGCCTATTTATTATTCCCTATCCCTTTATCCTTACTCCTTTATTTACCCTTTAACTCTGATTATGTCTGCATGACCTATATTTCTGATACTCTGTACTATTCTTTATTACTGCTTGTTATCGTTATATCTGTTCACTGAGCTCTCGTAGCTCAGCCGCATTTCTTTTCCTGCGGCAGGTTTTTAGTAGGAAGCTGGGTATGAGTGGAGAGTATCATTGGACTTAGAAGACTACACTGTGATAGATATTTTGTTATAGAGATGACTAGAAGAATTTTTATTTTCAGACTTAGTATTTATTCCTCTGTAATTTTGTATTTCCTTGTAATTTCTTGTAACCTTTGTACTTCTTTGTATTATTGAGGATGTATGCTTATGTATGTTTCTGATATGTCACCATTGTTGTGACATCTCTACCCTTGTCAGGTCGGGGTGTTACAATTTATGGCATCAAAGAGACAGGCTGCGACTCGTAATACATTTACCCTTGACCTGTGAGTTCTGGACCATTAGGCTTCCACTGTAAGAACATAGGAGAACACCTTGAGAACTTGCTTTAGGATTTCCCTATATGAACTTAAGTTTTGACCAGTGAGGAATGGGTAGACTATAAGGCATTTGTTTAAGTATCTTTGCTTCCGCATCACTCTGATTCGTACCTTGCTTTTGATTTAAGTCTGTTAAGATCAGTTTTAGAAATTGAAAGCTTATGCTTTGCACTACCCAAGATTTGAGAATTAAATAAATCTGGAAGGCATTGAGAACTGCATAATATGGCCTGACACTATTTGATCCTTGTCTGCAGAGTCCAACTCTGACCTCTGATCCTTCTGTTAATCATTTTGATGCCTCTTCGGGCATTCTGAAAATCTCCTTGGCGATGACGTACTTGACACCTTCTGTTATTTGTCTTCTGCTTTTGATAAGCATTTGATACCTTCTATTAATTGTCTCTTGTCTCTTGATAAGCATCTATAAATTTCTGACACCATTTGATTTCGTCTTAACCATCTCGGTCCCTATGAGAAGTCTTGTGGTGTTTAACCACGAGTATAAGAATGTTTCCCTCTCATTTTGGACGATAAGATTTGCTTTGTTGATCTGTCTTTCTGTGGACTGTTAACTTTAATGTTATTCTGATAAAGGATTGGTTGTTTGACAACTATCCTCCTATGTCTCACCTTTGACGTTTGAAGCAATTTTGAACTCCCTACCATGATTACCGATTGTTAAACTCTGGACTATCATTAATACTCTGAAGACTCATGTGTTATGTTCGCGATTATGAAGTTTTCCTTGAACCCATTTCGTACAACAATGAATGAACCTTATCTTGAGAATTACTTGGCACCCTGAATTTTCTGAACACGATTTCTGATTGAACCACCAAATTTTCCACTGGAGTGTGAAGTAAGTTTGCTTAAGTGTATTTTCCTGGCGTATTTCAGTTTCGTTCGCGATAAAGAAGAATGATGACAGGAGACATGTATTGATTATGGAAGCTGAACCGTATTGCTATTGGAACCCTTATTTCTCCACCCTGAAACGACTTTGTATCTATTCAATTTCAGAGCGCGAAGTTCCCTTCAGATGGAAATATGAATTGAGGTTATTCTTGAAATCGCTGTCCGCATTTGTAACAACTGATATAAAGATTTGTGACGCTAATAGTATTAGCTAAAGCTCTGACTATTTTGTAAATTTGATAAATGAATGTTTTCTCGTGAGTACTTGGACAAATGGTCATTGTATGACTTAATAGTACATTCGGAGACGAAGAAGAACATGAAAATCATTTTTGCACTTTGTAAGAAATTTGACGATCACTTGTGCATTCTGAGAGATTGATATCTGTTGAGACAACGGTTTTTCTTGATTGAGAATATCTCTTTTTAAATCCCGCAAATTTTGAAACTATCACCGAATGGTCAAGACAGATAACAAAATGATAAACTGAAATCTTTTGAACCTTGCATCAGAATTCTGAAGACGTTACAACTTGCGTTACCCTTGATAAATTTTGTGACCAGAGAGAAACAGCTTAGTCTGATTGAGAACGGAGTTTTGGAAAGCTGAAATAGAAATTTATTTCCATACCTTCAGACGGAACAAATTTTGAGACATTTCAGAAAGAGACTCGGTTATGCTCCCTTGCAACACAGAAGGTTTTGCGTATGCATCAAGACAACTAGAAACGCATCAGAAGAATTACTTCGCTACCTGACCTAGAGTTGACAACAGCGGTGACTACCCTGAAGAGTGAAGACATTCCTTACAAGACAGAAGTGTTGGCGATGCAGAAGAAAGACGGCGAACCTGGAGCTGATGAAGGCGTACAGTCTCACTTCCCTATTCATCTTGGTTGTACTAAGATGAATTGAGGGCGGAAGCAGACTGGATGATGAAGAAACTTAAAGATCGTGCCAGAAATTCACATTACTCCATCACATTCCAAGAAGAACTGCAGGAGGCGTGATGAACCAGACGATTTTGCTTCATTTCCAGATTGATGGAAAAACGAAGACATATTAACCGGACTTGAAGAGAGTAGATGTTTTGAATGAACGGATCTCTGAATCAGACCTTTTATGTTTGGAAGAATTGATTCTGTGAAGACCGAAGTTATTGACGATTAGTTTTCATTTCCGTTGACTCCCTTAAGCTTTGTTGTATCGTGATAAGATCCTCTAATGTTTTAAGTTCCCTAGAAGCATTTCAGTTCTGTGTTTATTTTCATATGTTCGACGATGGCCTTGTTCTGAGGAAATATGGCAAATTGTGGGAAAATCTGATGCTTGTGAAGGCATGCCTTACTCTGCTAGGCGATCTGGAAATTTCGATACTCTTGCGAATAGTCTTATTTCTCTTTTGACTATGACTTTGATCTGGTTGACTCTGAGACTGTAGAAGTACTAGGTGGATTAAGATAGGTTGTTATACTCACGACTCGAGATAAAGTATGATCATCATGAAGGCATATTTATGTGGTGCTAGTATTATGACGCCTGATCAACGTGATAATACTTACACCATATAACGTGCACTCATTGTGGCCATAGGATATCTTGGGGGAGTACCTAAGAAGTTTAGAATCTGATCTCCGTTGGTTTATCCGTGATTAGTGAGACATTAGGTTCATTCTACCTATGCGTATACTCTGTTTCCATTCACTAGATATCTGGATGAGTTTGGACTCTCGTTCTGCATTCTGTTGACCTCAGTTATGAATCTTGAAAACTCTTTGAAGAGCTCTATACTGTTGATACAGTCAATTTGATTTGAAATCTTGTTCGTATTCCATGTGAGCTTTCTGAAGATTCACCTATCGTCCATTTTATGTTGCATGGACCTTTTGCTCTGAATTAACCTAATTTGTCTCCTTCTGAGGAATCTGAACCCATCTCGTTTTGATCTGAGTCATGAGAAACTTTTGGTCTGAAGATCTTTTGGAAGAACCTCCTCGGGCATGAGAATATTATAATGATCTGTTGCGATTTGCTACGATTTCGCTTTACTTTGCGACTTCAATTTTCGAGGACGAAATTTTTTTTTAGAGGGGAAGAGTTGTAAAACCCTATGTTAGGAATATGATTATTCAGCTGAAGACTCGGTCACCCCGAGTACTTATAAGCACATCATAGCTCGTAGGATTATCAGTAATATTATTAGTAGATTAGTTATTAATTAGTATTGTGGAGTGGGTCGCGTCTTTACCCTCTGTCAGCTCTCTCCACAGCCCGCTAGGGGCATATTATGTAGTAAGTATAAATACCCCTTCCCTTGCAAGGGAAGGGTTGGAACTCTCATTATTTTCAAGCTAATACACATAGTGTTTCTCTCACTAGAAGTTCCCATCTCTCTCTCTCTAGTTTCTTTCATTCGATCCATATCTAGGCCTCAAACAAGTGTTTCTTGCATTGTGAATACCCTACAATTGGTATCAAGAGCCATGGTTAGGTCCATGAGAGTTGGTATTCACGGATTTGTTTAGTTTTTGAGGCTTTTTAGTTCGAATTGAAAAGTTACAAAAATTTCATTTTGTGCCTTGTTTAGTGATTAGAAGCTGTTATACCTTGTACTTTCTAGCTTAGGAACAGTATAAGAGTAGTATTTGGTGCTTGAATTCACATATTTAAGATTTGTGTGGTGTTTTTGGGTGATTCGTGGGTGTTTATTCAAGTGTTCTTCGCTGCGGTTTGTGTGGTTTGGACAAGTTCTTGGACGCGGTTTGTGTTATTTCGATGACGCGGTTTGTCTTATTACTAGTTTAGGCAAAAGGACAAAAAGCATTGAAAGCGACGTGTTTGGTAGCTTGTGTCTACGCAGTTTGTCTCTAAGGCGCGTACGCGGTTTGTGTCTACGCGGCTTGTGTCTACGCGGTTTGTCTCTAAGGCGCGTACGCGGTTTGTCTCTGCAGCGTGTATTCGGTTTGTGTCTACGCGGTTTGTCTCTGAGGAGTGTATTCGGTTTGTGTCTAGGCGGTTTGTCTCTGCAGCGTGTATGCGGTTTGTCTAGGCGGTTTGTATCCTCAAGGGTACTATTTGTCTATGCGGTTTGTGTCTTGGTGATTTTAGTAATTCCCACGAAAGATTCTATTTCTCGGTTAAATCACAAGATCAGTGAAATCCCGTATTCACTATGACAACTAACTCAGACTCCCTCATATCGGAGGTTCTCAAACTGTACGATGCTAATGAGGATCATGGGAACTATAATTACACATCTCTAACAGAAACAAATGATACTGATTCTGCTGGAACTGATGAGTCACACTCGCAGTCACACATGGATGAATGCCTTCAGGTTATGCAGTTGGCTAATGCAAAGGAAAGTCAAGTAGCATGCTTCCGTTCACTTCTATCTCACATTAAGGCTTTGTTTGGTAAATCTGAATACGTGATGGGGTACACACGGGCTTTCGCTTCACTCTTTGGTCAGGAAATTTGTGATTTCACAGTCATAATGACATTATATCTGGATCAACTAGAACAGGAGCTGGTTAAGGAAGAATATTCTGAAGATAAATCCAGAGCCGCTCTCAATGTGATCAACAATCAACTCCAAGTGTTCATCAACTCTCAATACACTCTGGACTATAATTATGACTGCCAAATGACTAAAGAGTGTTTCGCTAAATATACTGGGTCAGAAATTGAAATGTACAAAACGACACTGCTACTGCTGATAAGGGATGTCCATGGGTTCATTGAGGAAAAAGGTGAACAGGGTAGGAATGGAACAAATTCAGACAAGACTGATGATGGTGTCAGCACAGGAAGTGACTTCACAAGATGTGAGAAGGAATCCTACGAAGCTGAAAATCACCAAGCACAGTCTACTGTGGTACATCTGTCTTATCTAGATAATACTGTTTCTAATGAACTTGTACATGATAATTCGTCGAGTTCTTTGCCTACGGCTGAGTCTTTCAAATCACATGATATGATTGAAAATAGGGTTTACAATGAACTTTTAAAAGGATTTTCAAAACTGGAAAAACATTGTGTTGATCTTGAAATTTCAATGCAACAAATAAAAGAAAAGTTTCAAATTAACCTTCCAACAAAAAATCCGGAATTACCTGACATTCGGGAATTTTTTATGATAAATGAGTTGAAAGATCAGCTAGTGGCCAAGAACGCGACTATTAACATATTAAGAACCAAACTAAGTGAATTGCAAGAAAAGGTCAATGATGATAAAACCATACATGACACTAAAACTGTTGAGTTACAGGCTGAGAATGAAACACTTAAATTACAATTTAAACAACTGTATGGTTCAGTCAAGGATATCAAATCCAAGAGGAAAAACCCAACACAATCCTTGATAGCTGAAAATGATCACTTCCAAGTACAAAATTTAAGGAAAAGTTTCTCTTTAGCTTCTCATAGGGATGACTTTAAGAAGTCGGCCAAGAACAGGGTGAATCCTAAGTTTGTCAAACCATCAGTCTTGGAAACACCTGCCCCTTATCCAAGGTGTGCTCCCCAAGTTGGTGAGACTAAGAGTTTGCCAAAATCAGTCACTTCACAACATAGACATAAGGGAAAATTAGCTAAGAGTCACTTTCAGGATAAGTCTCACATGACACTAACTAAGGAAGTTAATGATCATGTCACTGCATTCTCCACTACGACCAACAATCACCATAGGCCTATAGAACTGATGAAGCACCCTAGGAAGCCTAATAGATCTAGTGCTGAAAGACAAGAAATTTTCTCTTGTAAAAACACTAAGGTGCCTCAGAAACATAGCATATTTAGAATGTGCCTAAGATGGTTGCCAACTGGTAGAATCTTTAAGAAAGTTGGTTTTCAGTGGGTACCTACTGACACAGAAAATGCTCCTAAGAATGTTTGCAAGAAACCACAGAGGCAGGACCCCATAGTCACTAACCAATACATATGCGAACAAAATACTTATGATAGTGCAGGGAGACGGTTTCTGTGTGCAGCTACTCTCACAGAATGCTTCAAGAAGAAACTCAAGGTGTGGCTACCAAAGGGGATATCAACTCCCAAAGAGGAGGTTCGGAAAACCCACCTGTGATGTACGGGGACAATGACTTTTGAACAACTCTGTTCAAAACTCGTACTGATTTTATGAAGAGAATCTCAAGTATCCTTTTTCTTGTTGTGTATAGTTTCTCTTATTTTATAGGTACATGTTTCTTGTGTATATAGTAATATGTGTTCTTGGATAGGGAGAGGCATGTCTTCTGGATATCGATAACATTTACGACCCTAGAAATGTCATTCAATAATGACACGGGGTTTTAAATGAAGCTCGAACAGAAGTTGTTCCTAATAAGTAAATCATGTCTCTAAGGCTTGCTATTACTTTAGATAGCAACCCGCGTTCCCAGTTGAAGACAGATTGTCACCAAAATGACAACTATTCTTCAAGGTGATGTTCACCTGAGCATGGGTTACTTCATATTCATGTTCATTCATACTGGTGATTCTACGTTGTCTTAAAGGCTCTCACGGTTGATCTCACCAAGTGATAAATTGCTGTTCAATCAATGTCTAAATTTCTATACAGAAGTTAAGTCATTGATTGAGGGGGAGAGCAATAGCAATTTAAACTTGCCTATGAGTGTTAGAATTTCTATTGATAGGAAAGTCAGGGACCAAATGTGTCATTTAGTAAAAGAGGAGAGTTAGGAGTAGGTATTTAAAATTGTAACCTATGCGGTTTGTCAAGCCAACAAAGACAGGGACCAAAAGTGTCATTATGTAAAATTGGAATGTTAGGAGTAGGTATTTAAACTTGTAACCTATGTGGTTTGTCAAGCCAACAAAGACAGGGACCAAAAGTGTCATTATGTTTAATTGGAATGTTAGGTGATGATATTTAAGGTTCTAAATACATGCGGTTTGTCTCATATCGCTCTCTCTCCTCTAAATCAAACCGAACTCACCTCTTTCTCTATCTTAACCCACGATCGCCCATTTAATCCATCCAACGAGCTTCTTCCTAGGTAATTATCGATCCAAAACATATCAGTAGGCTATTTCTTGTATCATTCCTAGATTCTAAACGTTTTATTTGGTTTTTCTAGGTTGATTCGTACGATTCCTCAATCGGTCCTAGGTTAGTTTGTTGTTACTTGCTTTTGATTGATGGGATTCTCATCTATTTGTGTAATGATACTTGTTATATGCTTTTATTGCTTCATCTTTCAAGTTGTGATTTGGATTGTTATGTCTTGTCGAATGATGTTTGACTCCTAAAAGTCAAAATCGTTCATGAGTCTAGGAGTTGTTCGTACGGTTAACGATTAGTATGTCTCTAGGGTTGAGTGAATTATTTCTCACTAACAAGATGAGGAATCTGATCTGATAAGTAGTTAGCTCTTGCATGATTGGATGCGTTAAGTCGATTGATAGCAGGTTTAGTTTAGAGTGAATTTGGACAAAGATAGGTTTGATTGCAATAAGCTCTCGTCTTGTTCTTTGTATGTATATACATTCTTCAAGTAATGAGTGCTTAAACGATTTCGTGGGGTTATATTCTACGATGCGGTTTGTCTGTTCTAGGTCAAGAGTTTGCAATATGCGGTGTAAAAACACTGTATGGAATTAATTGATTCTTTTGAGAAGTGATTAGGCATGTCAAGAGTTGTTAGTAAAATGTATGATCTGAAATTATTGCTCTCAAAATGATCTAGGGTGTATGTTTTGATGGTATGTTCATCGATGCAGTTTGTATGTATATTCATCGATGAAGTTTGTGTAAATGTTCTTGAATGCGGTTTGTCTCTATGATGATAGATGCTGTTTGTCTATTTATCATGAACGCGGTTTGTCTGTGTGATTATGGATGCTGTTTGTATGTATGATCATGAACGCGGTTTGTCTGTATAATCACGAATGCGGTTTGTCTAAATGCTCACGAATGCAGTTTGTCTGATTGATCATGAATGCGGTTTGTCTAAATGATTATGGATGTTGTTTGTATGTATGATCATGGACGCGGTTTGTCTGTATAATCACGAATGCGGTTTGTCTGAATGATCATGAATGCGGTTTGTCTGTATGATTATGGATGCTGTTTGTCTACTTAGTCATGGATGCAGTTTGTTTGTATAGTCATGAATGCGGTTTGTCTATATGCTCACGAACTCGGTTTGTCTATATGCTCACGAACTCGGTTTGTCTATATGCTCACGAACTCGGTTTGTCTATATGCTCACGTATGCGGTTTGTCTACATGCTTACAGTTGCAGTTTGTCTAACTGCACACTGATGCGGCTTGTCAGTCTGATCATGGTTTCGGTTGTCTGTCCCTCCATGGTTGCAGCTTGTCCTTATCTAAAGTTGTAGTTTGTATACATATGAGCTGTGCAGTTAATACTTTATAATGTGCTTTATGTTTGCTGCATATTTGGTCTCTCACAATTGAGTGCTACTTGATTTACTGTAGTCTTTTGTATTGTTCACGTAGGCTATGTGCTAACCGTGAGGATTGACTCCCATCTAACTTGCATTGGCATACTGTCTTTCTGTGAATGTGTGTGTGTAGATACAATGACAGATACTGAGATCACTACTTCCTCTGAACCAAACCCCGCAGTCTCAACGCCTGTTCGCACAGATGAACAAATCCTTCCAAAGAACAAATGGATCCCTATTGGAAGGAGCAACTGTTATATCGATGTGATAAGACCTCATCCCAATCCTATTTACAAGATATCTGTTGATATCTTAAAGGAAACCACTTTCTTCAGAGCATTCACAGCATGTGCAACAGTTCCGTCTATATACATTCAGCAGTTTTGGAATACGATTGAACTCAACAAAGACACTGGAAATTACCATTGTCAGTTAGATGAAAAATGGTATGAGCTGACCAAAGACACCATCAGAGAGGCTCTTCAGATCTCACCTGTTGTCATTGATAAACCCTTTACTCAACCTCCTACATCCGAGGCTCTCGTCCACTTCGTAAATGATCTGGGTTATCCCTCAACCATCCTCAAGGTGTCAGCGGTAGTCACCAGTGAAATGTATCAACCATGGAGAACAATCGTCACCATCCTCAACTTATGTCTTACTGGGAAGACTTCTGCTTTTGAAAGACCTAGGGCTCCAGTGCTTCAAATTCTATGGGGAATTGTAAAACGTTCCAACATAGATTTCGCTGAAAGGATCTGGGAAGAATTCATTCACTCCATTCACACCTTCCTAGAAGACAAAGCAAAACTGGAATCTAATCTGGCCAGCAGGAAGACAGTTAGAAAGATGTTAATTCCTAGCATCAGATTCACTAAAATGATAATCCACCACCTCTACTCTCTTCACAAGTTCCATCCTAGAACTGATTCTCCTCTCCATTTGTCCTCTGAAGAATTTGTTCTGGGAAATCTCAAGTGGGCTGCTAAAGGGGCCAAACAAGAAGTCTTTGGAAGGCTTATTCCTGAGTCCCTTATTTCAGATGATATTCGTCAAGCCTCCTATTATAAGGATTATCTGAGCAAAATAGAGGAATATCAAAAGTCTCTCTCTGATAAGGTAAGAAGAGAAGCTGAAACCCCTGAACCAGAAACCTAGAAATCCATCAAACAAACCCAATCTAAATCAAAATCAAGGAAAAGAAAGGATGCACCCACTGAAGTTGAGGCCCCTAAGAAAGCTAAGAAAATCAAAAGGAAGGCATCAAGCAAGAAGTTGAGATCTAAGAAAATCAAGACAAAAGGTCGAGTTGATGATGAAGAGATGGTGGTACCTGAACTAGGTCTAAGAGATGAAGAAGATCCGGTTTTACAACAAGCCTTGGAGCTCAGTGCTAAAGAACATGCTGAATCAACAAGGAGTGCTACGAAAGGAGTTGTCCTTAGAGAACCTGTTGTTGAGAGCAGTAAACCATTACCTGAAGTAGAGGGCAAAGGAAAAGGAGTAGCTACCGCAGTGCAAGCTGCTAAGACTCTTCTTACCATATCATCTCCGGCATCCAAGACAACAACCCAATTTGTACTAAGGAAACGTGATCAGGGATCCTCCAGAGTACTTGATCTTTCTGAAAGACCGCAAGACGAGTCACCAAGCTTAGAAGTTGCTCAAGATTCCAGTGATACTGAAAGCGATGAACAGTTGTACAAGGAGAAGAAGTTGGAGATGGAGATCACACATACTGAAATAAAGGATCCACAAGACCAAGGTGAGAGCCAAGATGATAAAGTTCATAAAGAAGCTGAGTCTGAAAACATCATTAAGGAAACTCATGATCAGATAACAACAACAACTACAGAACCTCCACAAGAAATACAACATGAATAATTTGTGGCTTCTACATACCCTGGGGTTCATGTAAATCTGAAAATGAAAGATGATGAGCAGTCTTACCTGAATGAACCAGCAGGGTCTACTGGCACTCTATCTTCTCTGAAGAACCTTGAAACCGACTTCAACTATGGTGATCAATTCATCCTGGATAAAGCCAACGACAACTCCACAGAGACTGACATACCACAAGATGATAAGGAAGTTGAGTCAATGGTGTATGTACCAATTGAACAAGACATGTCAGGTATTAGACCTATAACAATTCCTGTTTCCACAACAGCAACCATCATAGTAAATCCCTCACCAGAAGCAACCCCAGCTACACCCATCCCTCCAGAACCACCATCTAATTTAGCATCACAACTAACTACCGCCATAAAGCTCATTGATGACATGTCACGGAAGATGAAAAATTACGAGCAGAGATTACTGAAGGTGGAAAAGCTTAATATTGATCAAAAGGTGGCACAAGCTGTGAATGCTCATGTAGAGGAAGCGGTCAAATGGGCAATGGAAGCTCCTATGAAAACACGATTCAGAGATCTTCCTACAACTGATATGAAATCAATCCTCTATGACAGAATGTTTGAATGTGGTCAGTATCAAGGCCACGAAGATCATCAAAGGCTTTATGAAGCCTTGGAAAAATCGATGGGTCGTGATAATCAGGATTTCCTCATGGCTGAGCTTGAAGAACAACGGTAGAGGAAGAAAAGGAGACAAGATAAACCCTGTACACCTCCTGGTTCTCCACCGCATCCTCCTCCACCTCCTCCACCTGATGGTAGCTCTGGTGCAGCAAGGTTTTCAGGAGCTTCAGGGTCCACCCAAGCTCAATCTCATCATCATCCCACTGCATCTTCTGGTGGAAAAGACCAACCCACTACCTCGTCTGGCCCAAGCACATCTAAGGGAGTTTCAAAGGCTGGACCTCTTGCGTGGACAACTGTTGATACCCAATTTAAGCCCTCATTTTCACCAGTTACTGAGGACTTTGTCATGAATGAGGAATCGGAAGTAGAAGATCTGACCTCTCAAACTGATGAAGATGAAGTCTCAGCTAATACCAATATCCCAACAGTTGACCCTAATCAAAAATGGTGGTTGGAATTCTTACGCACAGACATACCTGATGACTCAAACTCCACTAGAAAGCGACCCACCAGGGAAGACATGGAATCTTGGGTGAAACTTGTACCTGAAGAAGATCGAGAACCAATTCCTGAACCAGATTGGTCTATCCCATCATCAGACACAAGTGTTCCTGTAAACAATTGGGCAGCTGCTATTGCATTGCAACACAACCCACCTTCAGAGAACTCATTGCTGGCAAAGACTTATGACATGGGGGCATTTATCACTTGGTTCTGTAAAAAGAAAGGCATCACAAATCTCACTCCTCAAGATTTGGAAGGTCCTGCGTATGAAATAGTCAAAGTGTTTCATCCTGATGTGCATCATCTTCAATATCAAATGGAAGAATTTCATAGACTATTTACTGATCAAGTTGATGACCGAATCCTTTTCTACAACGTCAACCGACCTCTTCCATTTGATGGTCCACCAGGTCAAGCTAACATTCAAGCTGATCTCTTCTTCAACAACGATCTAAATTATCTCCGGTTCGGGAATAATGGTGACAGGCAGGCATTATCCATTACCAAGATGAAAGCGGCTCACTACCCTGACATTGGGCTAGAACAAACGGTGCCTGATCAGCTATGGTCAAATGAAGAATACAAGTTTGAATTAACTGCATCTTATGGGGTCACACATTGGTAGTTCCACAAGAAACGATTCTACATTGAACGGCACGCATGAGAGGGTAGTCGTCAGGGTATACGCTCACATCTAAGAATCTTAAGTGTTACTCCCTCCGTCCCACTATAAGTGTCCACCTTCCATTTGCACAAAGTTTAGAAAAGTGGGGCCAACTACACTCTCCACCAATCAAATATCACTATTACCCACTAAAGTCTCTTCTCATTGGTTGAAAATATTCTCTGGACACTTAATATGGGACAAGCAAAGATACCATTGTGGACACTTATAGTGGGACGGAGGGAGTATCAAAGTTGATATTCAAAAAGTGTGAGCTCTACCTATCATGTGCAAATTTATAAAACTATCACTCGAGCACATGTTGAGGGGGATCATTTGAAAAATATAAAACTCTCAAGTGTTTGCAAAAATGTGTTTCAGAATCATGAACACTTTGAGAGATTTTTTTTTCAAAGATTTGGTTTGGCAATCGTGGATGAATACTAAAGACCGGCCATTTTAATTAATGCATGGAGTTATAAGGATGGTTAGGTTAGGTTCAAGTTCCCACGATCCCGCCAGAGCCGGAGGGATCTACCCAGGGACAATCCACCAGTCAGTGTAGAAGTCCATAGGTATGATTAAAAAGGAGATATGTGTATAAGGGAAGAGTGTCGACTGAGATGGAGCTAACACTGGAATAAACCCAACAAGGTGTTAGTTATGAAGTCTCGGTAAGCACTGAAGGGGTTGAAGAATGAAAAAGAATTGTAAAGATAAAGGGTGAAAAGAAATAGCCCTCCTTACAACTTAGGCAGAAACCGGGTCAATACATATGCTGTCAGAATCACTTAGTTGATTGCTGGCATTGAAGACAAAGTATCATGGACCCAGTGATACGCTGCACAACCCTCCCTAGCCACTCAAGGTCCCTCAAAGGACTCTTGTTTCATTTGTCACGGAGTTCAATACATTTCTATCGTCTCTCTCACTCCGAGTTAGATGATATTGAAAAGGTGGCAGTCCTCTCTAGCCTCCGCTCACTAAATCAAAATGCACTATAGAGTCTAGAGCCACGAGATTCACAATAAGATCTCATAGGATCACGGATTATTTCTACACTGGTTGTTCAACATTAAGGACACCAGTTGTAAACTTATAAGTCCTACGCAGATCTTAGCAATCTGCCAGAACATTCATGAGAGACTTTACAAATGTAATTCTCAATAATTGAATGGAAAATCCTGCCAGGGTCAACATCAAGCAGCCCTGAAAGCATGTCACTTCAATAATTCCTCGTGAATTACGCTTAGTGGTCGCGGCGGTTTCAAACGCTCTACAGTCGTGGAGTGATCTCCAGCGACTCTCCTAATCGTTGAAATGCTACGGCATAGTCTTAAAAAGCCCTCTGTGGGTTTTCGATTAGGAACGGTCTTGGTAAGGATTAGAGAGAGTTTCCACACTATGCTGTTAACAATCTTGAAGTCCAAACTTGTAAGTACCGGTCGATTTGTTGCTAACTGTCTTATGCAGGAACTTCTGGTGGCTGTAGCTGTGGAATGCTGTAGCTGGTTGCAGAAAAGATGCCAATCCTCTACCACATGTTCACACTACATCATCATTGTTATTCAACAAAGTCATGATCACCCAAAAGACCTTCAACACAGCTTCCGCAAACACTGATGCTGAAGATCATGACGCCATATAGTGTGAGCATGTCGGCTCTAAGTATATTTCATCACATGGAGACCTACTACTGAAAGATGACTTGGAAACTCAAGTGGGATGATACTTTCAAAGATTACTCAAAGTTCATCCAAGACAAAAGAGAAGTCATCTGAAGATCACGGATGTTTGCACAACGATCTATGAAATTGAAGAATCAATGGTTACGAGCTATGAAGTCAAGATCCAAGGAAGAAGTGCTGAAGTTCAGAACATTACTTCTGGGGTGACCTCCCTTAGGGGGAGATTGTTAGGAATATGAATATTCAGCTGAAGACTCGGTCTCCCCGAGTACTTATTAGCACATCATAGCTCGTAGGATTATCAGTAATATTATTAGTAGATTAGTTATTAATTAGTATTGTGGAGTGGGTCGGGTCTTTACCCTCTGTCAGCTCTCTCCACAGCCCGCTAGGGGCATATTATGTTGTAAGTATAAATACCCCTTCCCTTGCAAGGGAAGAGTTGGAACTCTCATTATTTTCAAGCTAATACACATAGTGTTTCTCTCACTAGAAGTTCCCATCTCTCTCTCTCTAGTTTCTTTCATTCGATCCATATCTAGGCCTCAAACAAGTGTTTCTTGCATTGTGAATACCCTACACCCTAAAATCTGAAACATGTAAAATGACCAAATTGCCCCTGAAACTTTAAAATTCAATTAAAGCTTATATAAAGTACCAAATTAATTCCGAATCTCTGGTAATGAACTACATATGAAGCGAAATAATTTTGAGACAAACTTTTAACATTTTACAATGTACAAAAATTATTGTCACACACAAAAATAATGCATGGACCGAAATTATGCATATAATTATTTTGTTTTATATTTAAAAGATTTTAAATAAGAGATAATCACAAATTCAAATGAGGAAACTATACTAAATCAAATTTCTGATCCTATCACATTATTTGAGCCATGACTTTTGCACCTTCCCCCTTTGACCACTCGTTTAATTATTTTGCCATATTTTTCTTCCATACGAAAAACCCTAAAAACACACACAAAAACTCTCTCTACTACAAAACGAAATTCTGGAGGCTGTCTATTATTTTTCGTGGGTTCTTCTAAGTTATAAGAAGGTGAGAAAAATAGTGTTGAGGTCGTGGGATCGCTGATATGCTCATAGGAGTTTTGTTGGTGTCGAAATTGTCTAGCCGAGAGGAATAAACTCTCACACCTTATTCGATCATTCCAAAAATCATCTGGTATTTTTCTGGCCTCCTTTACATCACATATGATCCATATAAAATATTAAATTCAAACCATGCATGCTGTACAGATCGAATGAAAATTAATGAGACTATAAACCCTAAAAACGAAAATAAACTCTAAATGGTTCATGCGATTTTCTGGGTCATGTGCATAATTTTTCTGGGTTCTATAATCATCATATCACTCTGGAAAAATGGTCATTACATTTTTTGAAGTCTAGATCGAGCGTGGTCAATCTTTGTTCAAACCGTATAATAAGGAAAATAAAGAAATACAATGAAAACCTAATCGAATGGGTTAGGGTTAGGGTTTTTGTGATTAGATCTGTATAAATTAATGTGTTTTAATGATTTAGTAATGATGATGTGATGATTAGAAATTTAGGGTTAGGGTTTTGATAATTAAAAAGTATACGATTTGGATTTTTAAAAGTTAAAGGTGTGTTTTGTAATTATTCAAACTTGTGGGACATTTTCGTATTTCATTTTGGACCAGGTTAAATTCGTATAAAATATAAAATAAGGGTCTCATGTGTAAATTTTGTAATTAAAAGGTTTATTTGGTAATTATTAATTCGATTTGAAAAATAATAAAATGGAGGGACTAAAAGTGAAAATTCTGGAAACTCATGGTTATTCTGTGAAAATAATGATATTAGAGGTGTAATGTGTAAATTTGAGGATTTGTGGGCTAAATATGTAATTGTTACTAAATTATGATTTGAATTATAAGTTTTGTAAAACTAAGGGACCAAATGTGTAATTTCTGAATTCTGAGGGTTATGATTTGTACTACTTAAAATTCTGAGGGTAGGTTCTGTAATTTTGTAAAATAAAGTGCGTGGCATGTAAATATAAATATGGAAGGGATTAAATGGTGAATTATGTAAATCTAGGGTTTGTTTTGTAAATATTGAAACTAGAGGGGTATAAACTGTAATCTATGAAACTAAATTGATTAGGATGTCATTCTGAATAAAATGAGTATTTAAATCAGTAACCTAAAGTATTTTCATGTTAGACCTTTGAATTTAGAATATTTGCACTTAAAACCCTAAAATATGAAAATCTGTCATAATTAACCCTAAAGTTTTGCAACTTGATAAAATATACCTTAATCCCATAATAATCTGTAAATAAGGACTTAACCTACTATGTAATAATAGTATCTTGTTAAATATGGAAATCTGTTAATTCTGGAAACCTGCTAAATAAGGAAAGATGTTATTTCTGGAAAGTCACCTAAAAAGGAAAAGTTGCTAAAAATAGAAAGCCGACTAAAATAAGTAATCCGAATTAAACAAACTATTAATAAGACAATCATGAATTTGTGTAGATCCGCTGAAGATGGAGTTTGCTTCCGACCCTTATTGTTCTGTTGCGTACTTGCGGTATAAGGTACAGATATTCTGACCTTTCTTATAAGGTTTCTCATGATCTCTTTCATTTTCTGATCTGTCAGTTTCTGTATTAATTCCATTGCTATGATTCACTTTACTTGAACCTTTCATATGATTCCCTTGCCTATAAATCCCTGATTAGAACCTTGTTATAAGAATTTGATTATGAACCCTTCTGACATGTTATCTGATTCTGAGTTTCCCTTGATAAACTGAACCCTGTTTTATTCCTTGATACTTGACATGATTCGTTCTTCACCTTGTGACCTGAATATGCAAACCTCTGAATACCCTGAAGATTCATTTTGACTTTAGAACTGAAATTATAAACTTTCCTTAATGATATGAAAATGTTTTTGAAAAGTTTTGGATACGATGTTATACCAATTTTTGAATTTGAACTGCACTAAAGGACTAAAGGTTTTATGAAAATCTCTTTTAAAGACTATATTTATAAAAGGTTTTACTAAACATCATTTTATGAAAGTCACTGAAAGATTATTTTAAATACAAGTTTAATATGAAACCTTTGAATTAAATCTTTTCTATGAATCTATAAACCTTTTGATTAGGGACCTTTGATATGACCTATTGAACGTTGATTTGAACCTTATTCTAAACCTGGTTATAAACTCTTGTTTGAAACTTAATTTGAACTTTGATATAAGTATTAATCTGATATACTATTTCTGAACCTGGACTTGAACATTGTTATAAACTCTGGTATAAACCTATCTGATTTCTGAACCTCTGATATACATTTCTGTAACATCTGACATGGACCTTATAATCTGAACCTTTTGACATGACCCTCTGTTTATGACATGATACTTGACCTTTGACCCACGGTTTGATACCCGAGCCACCTCACTAGTCATGAGGGTTTCATGTCCATGTCATTGATGCACCGATGGCATGACTCTAGGGCAGGAGAGTGATGACCTGTCCCGTCCCTGACTTTATCTGATTTGGTGTATATTGGTAAACTCTGGCCACCTGGGGCGTATGGATGCATCCTAGATTTGTTCTGTCTCTGTTATCTGTTAGTATTTACTGGTTATATATATATCTCTGGTGACTGATGGTGTGTGCGATACACGTCTTTCACAACCTCTGGGAGCTAGCTACTCCATATATATTTGATACATGAGGACACCCCTCATATTATCTGGTTACTTGAGAGGCATCCCCTCTGGATTACTAATATGGTTACATGGTTATGATACTTCTGTTTCTGGGCTCGTGGTGGATTACTGTTTTCCCTTTACCATATACATTTGCTTACTTGTCCCTTATTATACCTTGCACTGTTTCCCTTTACCTTTGCCTATTTATTATTCCCTATCCCTTTATCCTTACTCCTTTATTTACCCTTTAACTCTGATTATGTCTGCATGACCTATATTTCTGATACTCTGTACTATTCTTTATTACTGCTTGTTACCGTTATATCTGTTCACTGAGCTCTCGTAGCTCAGCCGCATTTCTTTTCCTACGGCAGGTTTTTAGTAGGAAGCTGGGTATGAGTGGAGAGTATCATTGGACTTAGAAGACTACAATGTGATAGATATTTTGTTATAGAGATGACTAGAAGAATTTTTATTTTCAGACTTAGTATTTATTCCTCTGTAATTCTGTATTTCCTTGTAATTTCTTGTAACCTTTGTACTTCTTTGTATTATTGAGGATGTATGCTTATGTATGTTTCTGATATGTCACCATTGTTGTGACATCTCTACCCTTGTCGGGTCGGGGTGTTACAGTCATAACACTAACGCTAGCTCCTAAGTCAGCTAATACATTATTGAAAGATATGTCATTAATTAAACAAGATAAAGCAAAACTTCCTGGGTCCTTTTCTTTATGAGGTAAGGCACGTAAGTCGGTTGCAGAGCTCTCTTCTTTCATTGTAGCCTTGATCTCCTCTTCAATCTTTGTCTTCTCTTTGAGTAGCCTCCTTAAACTGATTGAAGAATTAAAGAAAAATTCATGCTTTGCAGCATCATTACCATTCATCGATCTTCTAGGAAAAGGAAAGTTAGGCGTGACTTCTTCAGTAGTGCATATGGCCTTGACGTGATCTCTTGGGTTAGTTTCAGTTGAGCTTGGTAAACTTCCGTATCCCCTTTTTTGAAGAACCTTGCTCATTTGTCCGATTTGTTGTTCCAATGCTTTGATCGAAGCTCCTTGATTTCTTGTTATAGTATCCGTTGAGGCTCGGATTTCTTTGATCATAGCCGTGTTCTCTTCATGTCTTTTAGCAGCATCGGCCATAATTTGCTTTAGAGTGTCATCCAAAGTCTGCCTCCTTTCTTGATAAGTGGGATTAAAGTTGTTCTTTTGATAGTATCCCGGAGTAGCTTCCCTAAATCTTCCTGAAGGTCGAAATGGTTGTCCAAATTGTGTGTAGTATGCTTCTTCAAAAGTCTCACTCTCATTCTTATTAGGGCAATCTTTAGTGTAGTGAGGTCCTTCGCATTTTTCACATCCAACTTGGGCAGCATAAACTTTCTCATCACGCTTCTTCATCTCTCTACTAATTTTATCCAATTGAGCTTGAATAGCAGCAAACCCGTCAAAATTAGTGCTGCTCTTAGATCTAGTAGAGGTTCCGTCGTGCCATTTTTGAGAGTGATCAGCAGCTTCTTGGATAGCTTTTCTAGCATTGGCTGCACTCATTTGAGGCACAGCTCCCTTAGCATCCAAGATTTGTCTAGTAGGCACGTCCAATCCTTGATAGAACAATATTATCTCCTGCATTGGGCTTAGATAATGTTGAGGGCATTTCATCAATAAATCTTTAAATCGTTCCCAAGCTTGATAAAGAGTTTCATCAGGCTCTTGCTTGAAACTGTTGATAGCCTCCATCTTTTTAGCAGTTTTAGCAGGTGGACAATATCTTTTCAGGAATTTGCTCTTCAAATCTTCCCATGTTGTGATTGAACTAGCAGGTTCATTCCTTAGCCACTTATTAGCAGCTCCTTTAAGCGAAATTGGAAAGATTCTTAGCATAAGTTGATCGTCAGAGACTCCTTCTGTAGTAAACAAATCTGCAATATCGAGGACTTTTTCAACATGTTCATTAGCATCTTCATGTTCTGTTCCACTGAAAGCATTTTCTCTTAGCTCCTTGAGAAACTGACCCTTCAACTCAAACTTTGACTTTTCATCAAACTTTGGTCTAGCAACTCCTGAACTGTAATCAGCACGGGTTTTGTTCATGTATTCCTCCATAGTAGTGTTTTCTGTCATTGTTTCTGTTTCTTCTTCCTCCTTCTCTTCAGAAAAGTAATCAAGCTCGAACGAACTTGAAATTTCAAAGCTTTTTTTGTTGAAAAGCCTTTTAAGCGAATGTAAGGCTCGTTCAGGATCTTCGAAAGGTTTAATCAAGTTCTTAGTTGAACTCCTGGTCATGCACTTCCTGAAACCATCACAAAAGCATCAATAGGGTATGTTCAAGAAAGTAATATATCAGAAAATTAACAACGAAAATGGAATACGAAAAATAAAAGTTGCTGATATCTGCAAGCGATGCGCCGTATCCAAAAAGTTGGATACGCCGTATCTTATAATCGTTAAAATTTAATCAGACTTATATTCAGAAAGCAGATACGCCGCTTATAATTTTAGCATGCGCCGTATCAGATTTAATTTATCAAAAATCGTTTATATTTATTAAAATTAAATGCGTCGTATTAATAGAAGCTAATGCGCCGTATTTTCGTTACGTTTCAAAATACAAGATTTTTGATTCAGAAGATGCGCCATATCGATAGAAATCGATGCGTCGTATCTGTTTAATAATTCGAAAACTGTTTTTAATTTAAATCGAAGATACGCCGTATCTGTGAAAACAGATGCGTCGTATGGCGTTAGGGTTTAGAAAAATTTCTTATTAAAAACAGAATACGCCATATCTTGGGGAAAGATGCGTCGTACTCGAATTTATTAAACGCGTTGTATTTTATAAAAATTAAACGCAATACGCCGTATCTATGAAAACAGATGCGCCGTATCATTTGTATCAGCTCAGTACAACGATAGCAGTATGCAGAAAAAATAAAAAAAAAACCAAAAAACTAAAATAAAAATAAACAAAAAGAAACAAAAATTAAAGAAAATAAAAACACACAAAACAGAAAATATGCAAATATACAACGAATGCAATTTATCTAATATACAACAGAGTTAGTGGTTAGAATCTAAAAATAAAAAAAAGAAAAGAAAAACCTAATTAAAATACTAATCAAATTAACAGATAATAAAAATTCACTCCCCGGAAGCGGCGCCAAAAACTTGATGCGCGTGATGTGTCGTTGCGGTTTAGCAGTATTAATGCCTACTCAAGTTTTAAATTTATATTTAGCCGACTTATCAATAACACACACACTTAACGAGCAGTGTACCCGGTCAGTATGAATATAATGGTAAGTAGAGTGTCGATCACTAAGAGTGGAACGTATTATCTAGTTATTCTAATCAGTATTTTAATATCCTAAGTTAGCTATACAACCTAATCTAACGCAAGGGGGTTTCAGCCTGAGAGACTGGCACGATTTGGTTATGATTAAATAGAAAACTAAACTAATGAGCACGAATCAGCGATTAGCACAAACGTACACAGATAGATACTTGAGACAATAAGAAGACCTGTCCTGATAATTAAGTAGCTTGTCACTTGTTTTATTGCTAGTTTTATATGAAGTGTATATAATTAACCCTTTCTCGTTGGCTCTAATCTTATCGGCGAGTAAACCCTTAATGATTACTTATGTCTATCCCACTATCCTAGAATATTGAGCATTTGTGATGCCCACGTTTCGTATACGCTAGAATAGATAGGCGAGGAAGGGGCATGGCGACCCAAGCAATGCTCAGCTAGACACAGAGGTTATCAATGCACTAATAAAAGTCACCAAAGACATCAACATATAAACTTTAATTAATGGAAAGCAATTTTAAGGGGTGGACATGATATTCCGTAGTCACATGACATCAGCCCATCAATCCTGATGAATTAAAGTGTACTAATACAATAAAACAAAACTACTTAATGAATTGAATACATGCAGGACCTTCTTACAGCTCTTGTATCTTCGTTCAGGGTGTGTCTTGTGCTGCTAATACGTCTGAATTCGTCTCTGGTTCTTGCACTGTCCAACCTCTGAAATTCGTCTGACCTTGGGGTATTTATAGTTTCTGTCTGAGGGTTAGATGCGGCGCATAGGATAAGTAGATGCGGCGCATTGACTTAACTTCGCGTGGGGTCCAAGATTAATATATTCAGGAATATTCGTACACCGCCTTAAGATGCGGCGTAACTCCATTTCTCTATGCGGCGCATGTCCTTTGTTGTCTTGGATTGTAACTTGTGAAATCTTGATAGTGATACGCCGTATGTAAGAAGTATGTTGCGGCGTATCTGGAGCAGAATGATCTTGATCTTGTACATTTCAGTA